>CAHIKZ030000380.1:2015000-2030000 GCA_903632075.3 Acanthosepion pharaonis | reverse complement strand
ACATATGCTGTCTTGCATTTCTTGTTTCTATCGATTAAATGTCAAAGCTGCCGGTGTTAGACACTGGGAATCCCTTTGTATATTTGTTCCTGTTTTACGTTCGGCTGATCGAAATAATGCATGAAATAACAGAGAGCACACAGTAGACACAATAAAACATGGCGACATATATTCTTAGTAAATGTTTTGATATATTTAGTCATAGGTACATTTGTACTTTGTGACGTGTACGTACACTTATTCACTTTATGCACATAATGTAGTATTTGTTTCTTACAAGTGTTTTAGGCTTAGTTTATAAAGAACCAATTTTGTATTTACGCATATTGAAGAAAGGTAAGCAAATAGTACGATGTATTGTAGATTTATTATAACGAACTCTCACGTGATCGCTTTTGATTACACAATACATGAAAATAAGGAGATATTTATCACATATGAAGTTACAGGTAAATAGTTTATTTTATGTGTACATTTGTTTTTGCTTAAACGTTTGTTTTTGCTCATAGGTATCATTTATTTTATTTTTATGTTAATTAAAAATCATTTTCCATTAAAGTGTTAAATATTGTTCCTGAACATAAATCAGTTAGTTATGTGCCATGCGTGATACACGCTTAGGCAATCATGAATCTTTCGATAGATGACTGACGAGGCAGATTATTTTTCCCACAGTAGGCTGCCGTTTCTTTCTGCGGTAGACCAGTTGCCATCCAAGGCTATAGAACCCAGTTTGTCCTGGTATTTACCCATAGATGGAGAGAGAAGAAGAAGATTCTTACTTTTCCCAAGGGTATTAGCACGTAAGTGAATGTAATGGATTCAACTAGAATTCGAACTCGCCTCTCCGGTTTCTCAATCCGTTATCCATTACTCCATCGTGCGACGAATAATTTCGACCATTTTGGCATAAATATCGCAGGTTGAACTAGGCAATCATAAGTGAATGTTAGTTGTTTTTCTAGTTGGTATAGCGATAACACTAATATTAATAATAACCGCATTGACATCCGGTCTCATGTACAGGAGTGGCTCTTTAGCCTTGGTAAGCAGCTCTAATAGAGATGACGTTCCGATAAAAACATATTATGAACGAAAGATCCAGTCAAAATATTTAAAATAACAGCGTGAATGATTCTGGAACCAATGGTGAAGTTATCTGGTCCGGCAGGTGTTCCATTGCACAGTAGGATGGGTCCGATCGTCATCGGTTCGAGTGAGGAGGAGAAAAGAGATTCAAATGGGAAATAAAACCGTCCCTCAAGAAACTTGAAAGAGTGATGAGAGAAAATTGAGAGTTAGAAAATACCAGAGAACCGCCATAATTTACTCTCCAAGGATTTGTTCTCGAATTGTGAGGTGATTTGTTGACATTATGTTTCAAGAACAGATTTTCCATTGACTATGTTTGGCATCAACATTCTATTAAAGTTACTAAATGAAAGAGCAAACCATTAACAAACTGACGATCAAGATGATGATACGTGAGGCCGAATATACCTATCATGATACTTACTCTGATAAAGTTATGTGATGCCTGCACCTGATTTATACTTATCAGTGTCGATGTCATTATGAGTATATTAGGTTTTGTGTATTTGGAACCAAGCATTACGTTGCTGCTATAATCCCCCCTCACTCAATCATACAAAATAAATTTAAAATATAGATATTGCAAGATTGTACCATAAATGCAACTCAAGTAATAACAGGAACAATAGGAATGATATAAACATACTAATACATCCATTAGGAAAATCCCAACAACATCCTCATTAACTATGACACAAAAGATGGTGATCATGTGTACATCTAACATACTGTTGTAGCATACCTAGGAACGATAACGGGTATGTCTCCATTTACATAAATACAGTAGTAAATAATCTATGTTGATCTGCAGTTGGCGATTCGTCTCCAGCTGTGCTGGCTAAACTCTCTGCCTCTGGGCAAAGAGGATCTCCAGACGAGGCTATATGGAAAGGCAGAATTTCGTCTCGGGAAACAGCTACCCGACACCGTTTTATACGGTATTTACGGGGAATTTTTGTCCGAGCCTACGGGCTCGGATACCCCACAATTCGGCCTTGTGTCACATCTGACCGCGTGGGGCGGTTGGTAGGTATTCTGCAATTAGAGATTCATTGTTGAATTCACTTCTAGCAGTTTCCTACTTCTTCTACGCGCCACTGGCGAATCTTATATGTGTTGTTCGTGTCCTAAGTATTATAGTTCATTACCAACCTTCGTGCGATTATTCTGTTCAGTAACCTTCCCTAGGTCACAACATATTGGCGACAAGGATGAGATCAAAATTACAAAACGTACATATAAAGAACTCTAGTCTAATATTCTCAATAATTGTCTAACAAAAAAAAAAGAACTACTTTACTTCAAGTCTCAGGTTAATATTGATCTCCTGTGAAAGCAGATGTTATGCAATTGGGCTGTAAAACCGATAGTAATTAAAGTAATAATCCAATTCCAAATACAACCAGATTGCCTAATTCAATCCAAGATATGAAGTCTCTTTATAGTTATTAGTACTATAACTATTACGTAAAATGAATGATTGCATGAGCAAACTCTTGTGTTGAAACCAGCTGCATTCGTCCGAAACCCATGCAGTGGAGTCTTTCAAAGGACGTTTTAGCAATTATAAAATTCATAGAGTTAATGTTATCATCAAAGCCACTATCCTGATCGAAACACATCATCATTAAAAAACGATTAACACATTAAATAAAAGATACTGAAAAGTTTGAGATATATCAAGAATTTGTTAAATGAACCAATTATGTTTCATAAAGTGAACACGGGTGTTTTAATCATTGCAGAACCTCCAATTGTTACGATAAGCTTTTCGAAAAGGCGAAAAGAAATATAGAAAATTGTAGAGAAAATAAGGTTAATTATACAACAACAGCTTTGTTTCAATCAGCAAAAATACAGATAGAAATTCTTGGCAATGACGAGACTTTTGTTCATCTCTTGTGAAAACAATCAAATAAGAAAAATTCAGGGAAATGATTCATAATTTCTAATATTAAAACAGATTAGGCAATGAATATTATCAATTTATGATGTTTAAAATTTTAAGAAAATCTTTCTCTCCTAACACACTCTCCCCATCACATTTTCACTCTCATTCTCTCTCCAACTCTCTCTCTTTCTCGCATACATACACGTGTATGAGCGTACGTGATACAAACCGATATTATCATATATTTACTTTGTTGACAAATCGAGTATAGTGAGAACGTGGCCGATGGTCTAGTGACTATTACTGCGGCTGATGCAAGACTCTTCGTTAAGACGAAACGAGTTCTCCGGTCACTGACGTGTTTGTCTAAAAATAAATACCTCTAAATTAACCTTCATCCCTGCCGTGCGCCAGTGGCTTAGGGGTAAAATCTCCGCCAGGTACCAGAGTCGGATTTAATCCCGGCTTGAGGCAATCGGATGTCAAGCCACACTGATGAGCTGTGAAACAGCCTGTCTATAGATGACTATATATATATATATATATATATATATATATATATATATATATATATATATATATATATATATATGGAGAGAGAAAAGAGAGAAAGACAGGGGAGGGGGAGAGAGAGAATACGGACACAACAGTGAGAGATATATAGATTCGTCCGTTACAAAGTAAAATAGGAATGTCAATTGAAACGTTTAAATATATTGTTAGTTCAGGCTTTTATGTAGGTGGCGTTTCTGCCTTGAAAACATGGGAATACGGATAAAAGAAAATTGTGCTGTGTCAATCATTATTGCAGTAAGGCTCTTTCTGTCGGCATTAACAGTTAACATTGAAAACATTGACTCGTGTCTGAGCCTGAACACTGACTACTCCCGGCCAGTGAAAAATTAGTAATAATCACAACTCTTATTCTATCTTTTTCTCTCTCTCATGCAGTTCGAGTCACGCACATATTCAACTGTGCTAATATAAAATTCCTTAAACGGAATTGAAATAAATATCAAGAAGTGGGTCATTTTGAGAAGTACTTTTTAAAATCTTATGTATGTCTTGTTTACAGAGTTGACCACACATCAAAAACCATGCAAGTAGAATGTCAGAAAAGTTATTAGTCAATGCCAAGTCTTTACTCATGACCAGTCGTTAAAAGATCACAGTACATTTACTGCTGTTCGCAGTAAATCATTTCCTAAAACGAATCAAAGCCTACTGGATTCATTTTCATTAAGATTAGTTGTTAGCAGTTGTAAATAGACTCTTGGGCCTTGCCTGAAAAACACCTCCCGTTGCTTAAAAAAACCATCTTTTCATAGATATTAGAAAGAACACACAAACATTTATTAACCTAACTTTGCACCGTACTCACATTTGCTATAACGGCTTACGGCCACATCACTTTGAAAAAAAAAACGGTTCTCGTACGATCACCGAAGTTAAGCAACATCGAGTTTGGCCACTACCTAGATGGGTGAGTATGTTGTAATATTGGATATGTGGATAGGTAGAGAATAACGGCTCAGAATTGGAAACCGAAGAACCAAGTTCCAATACCAGTATATCAGAAACTTGCATCTTACCCACACGTACCCTTTGGAAATCTATGAATTCAACCCATACCCCCCACTCAGAAAAGTGTTTAATTTGCAGGACTTGTATCAGTAAAACATTATCATCTCAAACAAATTCTTAAAATATTTTCTGGAATTAAATAACCTGCAAAATGTTGATACGCTGTTGAAAAGAAGCCAGTTAATCTAATATAACAACACGAGGAAATATTGTAGCAGAGAATCATCAAAATAAATCAATAAAGTGCGGTACTGCTGATGTGGCATTGGCATTACTAACCCAGCAGGTAATATATGAACGAAATATTATAAATATAATCAAATAAAGGATGTGTGTAACATTTATCAGCACTGAATGGGGAATCGGTCTTGTTTAGCAGATATCTCTGAATTCCAAAACCGTGGAGAAAACAACAGAGATATCTTCCACTATACTTCCCATGTAGCCACTGCAATTCGTAGACGTTTAAGAAAAAGAATATGTAAGAGCCACGATCGCTCAAGTTTCGAAAGAATCCAGCATTTTAAAAAAGCAAAGAGTGAAGTGACTTTTTACAATTTATTCATGCGTCAATATAAAAAAAAAATACATAGATATAATGATTAAGAACTGTAGATATCAACAACTAGTTATTCCCAGATCTTGATAACGGCCAGAAGTGCCACTGAAAGTGTTAGATCTGAAAATGATTGGAAACTATTTACAAATCATTCATCGAGACAATTTTCTCTTTTATACAGACAAGAAAATTAAAAAAAAAAAACTTCTCTAAGGATGTTAATAAATATCACACACAGGCACACACATATATGCACGTGTTTATTGTTTATTTGGACAACAATCCTTGTTTTATATATGTTTCTTTGAAGATGACAGAAAAGGTACAGCAATTTAGCTTTTTATATTTTTGTTGCATCCTTATGGAAGAATTTGTAAGAAATTTTCAAATAACATTTGAATTAAAGCGCTTTTCTTCTTATTGGAGATTATCATGAATATTGTCTGTCTTAATATGTAGATTGTGATAGTATATTTGTTTTTAGTAATAGAAATGTTTTAAGTCCTGATCATAGCCACCCCATTATGGCTGTATCCATGATTACTATTATATCTATATATGTGTCTTCATAATTAATATTATTAAAATATACTGTAAAATAATAAAAAAAATGTACAAGCTTTTAATAAGTTGATCTTCAAAATTCTGCTTTTTCGTAAAATTAACAAAATTGGATATACATGAGTATGAGCAAATGTATATATTAGAAATCAATCATTAGTTTATCATCGCATGAAAAATATTTCTCTTTGTACGTATTGGGTAATCACTAGCGAAGATGTGACAGATTCTTATAATAAATTTGCATAATACTCTACACACACACACACACACACATATGCATAAACATATATATATTTTAACTTAAAGAAAATACAGTCCACTTTAAGGTTTAATTAGTTATAATTTATTTCACTAGAGATTTTATTTTTCTCTGGATCTTCAGACTTCACTTTCAAGGCTGAAAAAAATGAATTTAAAATTTACATTTTTGAAGGTCAGTATTAAGATTATATAAAGTGACATAGATGGTGTTGAGGGACAGTGTGAGAGACATGGTCGAATTTAGAGAGGGAAGGGAGAGATTTAAAATTTATTTTTATTCTTATTTTTATTACAATGCTTAATATTGAGGAGGATGGGGGTAAGGATCGGAAATTGACCTATTTAATCGGTCAACTCACCGGAAATGTTATGGGAAAAATGAAGAAAAGAAAAAAAGAAAAAAGGAATAAAAGTAAGAGATAAAAAAATAAGAGATGAAGGAAGGAGAAGGCTGATATAGCTTGATATGTGGGCAATTTAGATAAACACAGATCTTAAAGTTTGATAGTAATTTAAATGTTTAAAATTTCGTTACTTAAATATATATATAAAAGTTGTGTGTGTGTATATATATATATATACAGCAATTATTCAGACATTGCATATTAATTTGTATAAAATAAAAATTTATGCCCAAATGTATGAAGTCCGATAATTATTTAATATATTTTCTGTTTATACGTTATAAGGTATAAACAGAATCTCCCTCTGTCTGTCTGTATATATATATATATATAAATATATATATATATATATATATGTGTGTGTGTGTGTGTGTGTGTATGTGTGTGTGTGTGTGTGTGTGATTTATGTACATATTATATATGTGCGGTACTAATTGGAAAGCGCTCAATATCAGTGATAGAGCTAGCATAGTTAGTTGTATACATATAAGTTTTTAACACTGGTTTTCACTCTTTTTCGATTCTCAGACAATGATGATCGCAAAAGTGTTACCAACTCACATCCATCCAAAGTGTGTATATATATATATATATATATATATATATATATATATATATATATATATATATATATATGTGTGTGTAAGCAAATATATGGATATAAATCCGACAGTATGAAAGAAAAATATAGAAAAAACAAAATTCTGAATATGCATTATTAATGTTAAAATAAAGTCGACGTCGGACGTTTCGGTCTATTTAAGACCATTTTCATTTAAACATAATTAACATTATAACTTATAACAATTTAACACAAAAGACGATGGACATAAGAGCCCAACTAATTCAAACAGATAACTGAAATTTTATACAGATCAGCGTTCTGTTTAAATATGATCACGTAGTCGTCTCGTGGGCGATGTTGTTAAGACGTATTCGAAGATGATTTCCAAAAATTAAAATATCAAAAAGTCGATTGAAAAATTTTTATAAAAAGTTAAAGAAATCTATTCCGTTGATGTTGGAATACGTAGTGAAACAATTGGTTCTTATATCTTCAACATATATATATGTTTGTGTGTGTGTGTGTGTGTGCAATCCTGTAATGTTATTAGTCTCGACTTGGCATCAGGGATTTTGTCTCTTTCCAACCGCCGTAACGTAGATTCCTTGTGACGTTTGTATAAATACTTTCATGTTAATAGTTCTAATGGTACCTAGACATTATAGGGGCTCCTCGGCGTGGTGTAATTTGTTAGCAAGCTTGTCTTGCTATGTCAGTTAAAAAGTGAGTTCGATCCTCATTGGATGTCCCATACTTTCGGCCTTGTGCCACATCTAAGCCGGGCTTAGAAAATAACTACCTAGACCTTATAGAGTTAAGCGCAGTAGCAGAATGATAGCTAGGTCTCATCATTTTACAGTTGAATGAAATGGCTAGAATGTAATCGTAAGTTCTATGCTAACCGTTTCTTCTAACGTACTTTAGCTGGCGGAATTCCTTTTCCTGCTTCCAAGGCCATTTAATCTTGAAAAGTTTAAATGCAATATCAATCGTTATCTCGTGCCCTCTTAAGTGTTTGACCAACCTCTCTCCTTAATAGCAGTTTCCTCTTCAAACCTAGTCGCTTTAATGTTTTGCTTGGGATGAAATGATTTTAAAAATATACTATTTATTTTCTTTAGTGTTTGTGCATGCGTAACTAATCACGCAAATTTGGTTATATTTGAAGTAAACATGAAACATTAATAAAAACCAATAAGACATTATGGATATAAAATAAAAATAAAATAATGAAAACAGACTGCAAAAGCTTACAATTGTAATACAAAGTGCTCAAGACCAAAAGACAAAGCGTACGTATAATTACATAGGTAGCGGTTCTGCATACCGTTCCCACAACAGTTAAATTGACATCTATCAGGAATAATACCAACTTACCGAATTTATATTCTGCACCTAGCACGGTTAATCCGGATATATGATTTTTATTGTGTATGTCTTCTGTGCTTGCAGATTGCCATTACTCGGCCTTTTATTTAAGAGTATATTGCTAATAATTTATACTATTATTAACTTCTTTGTCAAGCGCAGATCTTATCTTGAACGCCATCTTTTGTAAACTTGTATCTTCCACCTTATTACTTGTGGCATCATATATATATATATATATATATATATATATATATATATATAATGAAGAAATATAGTCCTAAGGTGTGCTATATTTATGGGATAAAGTGCTCAAGATCAGAGATAGAGCGTGTGTAAATATAAACGTGAACACAGAAGTCAACAGTTAGAGGCGACATTCTGTTTCATGCTAGACGAAATCGTGGCCTGACTATATATATATATATATATATATATATATATATATATATATATATATATATTTTGATGGCAAATTGGTGTAGGAGGACAACTCTGAATTCAAATCATTGCAGATAGTTATTTAGGAATCTTATGGCTCGTAGGTCAACCAGGTCTCTGTATTTGGCCCTTCAAAAAGTATCGTTGGTACTGCACAAAGATATATATATATATATATATATATATATATATATATATATATATTATTGCGTATTTAAGCAGCAATCCTCTTTCATGCAAGTTTCATTAAATATGCCAGGCAAGGTGCTTTAAGCTTTTTACATATTTTTTTTCATTAGATATATTACAAGTGTCCAAATGCTGTTCCCTCCGAGCTCTTTTGGCTCTATATTTAGCCATTTTCTTGGACACAATATGTTGAACATGGGAAACATTATATAAATACATTCATACAACAATCTATTTCTTGTTAACAGGTAATATATTTCATCCTTGAAAATTGATAAAGCCAAAGCCGAAAGCCCTCGGAAAAAGACAGTTTTTGTATAATTTATGTATTGAAAAAAATTATAAGACCACATGAGAAATTATATAATAATCTTTATCAAAGCAACTTGTGTGTCAAATTAAATGAAACTTATATATATATATATATATATATATATATATATATATATATATATATATATATATAGATGACCCCACCCAGAGGAAAACCGATTTGTATAGAATATTGTTGAAAGAGAGGAAGCAGTGTTTAGTGGGTAGTTTGCATAATTTTATCATAAGGTTTTCTTTTGATATTATGATATGGTTTCTCAATAAGTTAAGCCATTTCGTGCGGGTATGTTGATGTATTTGATGTCGAACCTAGACATCAAATTATATATATATATATATATATATATATATATATATATATATATATATATATATATATATATAGTAATTATGTATGTATTAATGTGTGTGACTGTGTAAGAGAGTTAGGCAATCTCAAGTGTGCCCTGCCCACAAAAAGCTTATTAGGGACATCTGTATCAACTATCACAGAATCAATAGTAATGGAAAATAAATTACACTGTGTTGAGCATGTTCTCTCGTGAGCGTCCATCTAAGAAACCGAAAAAGCGATATAAAGACTGCAGAATTCATAAAATACGGTAATTAGCTGTAAATTCTACAAATATCAGTGATTTCCTTTCAGAAAAATCTGACTGGAGGTTTCTTGTTCATAAAGAAATTGAAAATAGTCAGCTTTCTTTGAAGAGGCACTAAACAATCAGGAGGTACACCCCAAAAACGAGAGAGCAAGAATTTGCTCACATCTGCCTTGTGTGTCTTCGAAGTTCTTTTCTCGAGAGTAGTTCGGGTTAAGTATATGAAGCGACATAGCCAAAATGGACAAATATGAAATTGTCTGAAATTAACTAGAAGCTAAAACTAACATGCTGACTTGAAAAGTCCTTTTTTGAAAACATACTACAGTAATCTGTGTGTGGGAATAACACCGAACTTGCAAGAAGTGTTTGCCAAATAGATGCAGTACTAGATATTCATTTCGGAGCTAATATGTAATATATACAAACACACACATCTCTGTCTGTCTCTCTCTGTCTCTTTTATTCTCTCTCTCGCTGTGTGCGTTTGTGTGTGTGCGAGTGGGGATTATCTTTTGGTTAGGAAATCTTAGCAGACTGCATAACAGATTTGCACCATGGAAATGAATTACAGTCTCTTCGGCAATGGTAGACATTGATGAGTATTTTAAAAGTAGTTGGTCAAGTTCAGCACTGACCATCTTGAACCGTAACTGGACCGACCTAGCAATACACGAGCCACTAAAATATATCGCTTCTGCGACCTAAGAAATTAAGGAAAAGTTTCAAGTGTCTTCGTCGCCAGTTTTCCAAGTTTCCCGGAATGAGAACCAACCGTAATCATCACAGAAAGCAATTCCAACACATTACAAAACCTAAGATAATAACAGAACACGACATGAGTTGATATCATGAAAACATTTTGAGAGACTGACTCAGTCGGTTAGGTACCAATGAGAGTCAATGGCAAGCACATTTCCGTTGAATTACAGCACGTACATCCGGGAATTTTCCAATACCACATCTTTTGAATAGGTTTGTTCAAAAACAAAGAAAGTATAACCGCGAGTTTGGGGTTTTAAAACGAGAAAACCAAGGAATCAAAATATATTATTCTCCCAACTAACGCTATCGCAACTAGAATTGAGAATAATTTTTCTGAGCTCAATATAAAATTTGCCACGACTACTACTAAAATAATAAAAAAATTTAATTAATACAAAACAAAATAATAAACTAAAACTTAAAGGAAGAATTTACTCTATCACCTGTAAAAAATGTGACAAGAAATACATAAAAGTAACCTCAAGGGAAATTAAATAAAAGTTTATGTGAACAAAAAAGGGACCTTTTACAAAACAACCCACTAAATGAATTAGTTGCTCAACGTAAAACATGTTTAGAACGGGCTTTAATCGGTAGTTCATAAATAAAAAAAAATACTTTCAGCTTCATACAACATTATCATAATGTGGGATATGTAATAAAACATCAACAAACACAAAAGGAAAGTAAATGAAATAAGCTAGGCTATTTAGAGATTGTTCCCAACACACACACATACAACACACGCACACAACTATAAATACACACACACACACACACACAAACACACACACATGTTACATACACGTGGCAATTGACAGGAACATTGAAAAAAAAAACCGTTGTAAAAATGATTAATATTTTAAAACTATTTTTAACGACTGGAGCATTCCACGTATTTAAAAAATATATATATATATATATATATATATATATATATATATATATATATATATATATATATATATATATATATAAAAGACAACGAATGTTTTTTTTTATGTTTGATCATGAGCCGTTCCACACATCGTATAGTGGCCTACGTTTCGGGAGAATATAAAGACAAAGATCGTCCAACATTGTGATAAACTAAACTTTTTAAGGTATGCTATATTTATGGGTTAAAGTTCTCAATATCAGGGACAGAGCATATGTAAATATAAAAGCGGACGTTGTAGTCAACACCCAGACGTGACGCACAGTTTCATGCGAAACACAATTGTCAGACCATCTCTCTCTCTCTCTCCCTCTCTCTCTCTCTCTCTGTATATATATATATATTTGTGTGCGTGTGCGCGCGCTCATTTATATTCATAAAAAAAATCTTTGAAAAATACTCCGATCATATTTCGGTAAGTGGCGTGTTTTCTTTCGTAATTTTTCTCTTTTACTCATATCGCAAATATGTCTTTCATAATATGTTGACAATTATTGACAAGCTGTTAACCATTGAACAAGTCACATTATTCTCAGGTAGAAAGCAACTTTAAAACCACCCGTAAAGAATTATCAGTGTCTTATTGCTTTTTAACCAACTGACAGTTTTACTACTTTGAACTTTACCATAATAATCCACATTATAATATTTTTTTACTATTTTTGTGTTTTGACATCAGCAATTCGCGTTGGATTTTACAACAGATTAAGTGACAGCAAATCTCCTTAATATCTCATCACTAAAAAAAATTTAAATTAAATTTGCCTGTAGGATCCTTTCGATGCATCATGAACAGCTTCAGTTCTTGCAATGTCTTTGAAAATCTAGTAGAATCATTTTCAAACAGGCCCTCATTATTATTATTATTATTATTATTATTATTATTATTATTATTCATTCATTCATCCATTCAATAATATTTGTCATCCAGTTCCGGGCGTTGACAGGCTTGATTGGAGCACCGAGTAATGTTTTTTTACCCTCTCTATATTATCGACATTTGCTTTTTCTACCTATCTTTATATTCGCTACAAATTAAACAAATTAAAGGATGAAAGATTTTCGTGGATTTTGACGTCATTCTGGGTCTTTGTTTGCCCAAATCGGTTAATTTCTTTTTTCATCATGCTAAACCTCGAAAAACTCGATATAAAATTCACTTCTTTTTATCCATAATGTTGAATGTGTTAAACTATTCAACTTTTGACAAGAAAAATCACAAATTGATGTTAACATTGCAATACATTGTTGATTTATTTAAGATGGAATGATCTGTTGACATGCCTCTAACTTGTATTTAAATAACTTCTATTTATTTCAATTTTTCTATTTGAATTCTTCATTTGTATTGCATATGATCAATTATTGTACATAGGTTAACATAACATTTGTATTTTATATGAATACCACCTTAAGAAAATTGAGATATATTAGAGTGAGGTGACCGTATAACATATTCGGCGTGGGGGGCACTTGACCCTTGTATTGGCCTTGTTGACATCCATAATAACTGGTGACCTACACTGGAGATTAAGTTACAACATGTCTCCTTCACTTCTCTTCTCATTATTATAACGGTTTTGTGCAATACCTTAGACACAGTAGTTTCGATGTTTTCCACCGATTTCCAAATCTCCCTATTTCATAGCGCTGTCCGAACGGTTTTCAGCGCTCCAGTGACAACTGGCAAGACTGAACACCATATATTCCACACGTTCTTCAAGTTTATTGTCATCATTTATTTACTATAATCTGAATAGTTAAGAATATAATAATTCTTCATTCTTGACCAGCATGATAAGTCACGAAGAAACAGATTATATATTTCTAACTTCCAAGAATTCAATTTGTAAAATTCATGAAATTCAATAATTCAGCTACATTTGTGTGTGTGGGAATTAGAAACAATGTTTTAAAATATAAGAAACTTTCTATATTTTATTAATAAAGTTGCTTTAAATGCAATTTTCTGCCCAAATGCAAGTTATGCATATATATATATATATATATATATATATATATATATATATATCAAGAACAGCATTGGGCAAATTGTATGACTAATTGGAAAAAGTACACTTGAGACACAGTTCATCATTTATATATTTATAAAGGTAAAAGACAATAGGAAACTAATATAACCTGAGGCGTTTCGTTTTTGCCTTGAAAAAGTCCACATTGGACGAAAAGCATTGGCTAATTTTACCAATTATCTTTTACATATATAAATATTGTCTTTTTCTACAGGTTCACTCTGAGAAATCTTTCATATATATATATATATATATATACATATATATGAAAAAATATAGTTATAAGGTGAGCAATATTTACGAGATAAATGGATCAATATCAGAGATAGAGCGCATGTAAAAAGTAAAAGTGAACATTGAACTCAACATTCAGATGGCGACAGCATGTCGCCAGTGAGTGTTAACTTCAATGTTCCACTAAAAAGGACAATATGAATGACCACAAAAGGAAAACCTATCTCAGCCGTCTCGTTTCGCTCTCTGAAGTTCTTTACCAAGTGACAAATGTAAGGATTTTTATTTTGCAAGAAGAATTTTATAAACAGAGGTAAAAATTCTGAAAAACTAGCGAAATTTTTAATTTTGATTATAAATTCCTTATAAAATCTTTACATTTGCCTTGATAGTGACCATCACGCGTCGTCTAACGTAAGTTTTCTTTTAAGCTACAGTTCAAAATTTTTAGGCCCAAATTAAAACTTAAATTGGCCCAAAACTTAATTGTTTTATATTTTAAATAAAAAAAAATATTATTCATGGTTAAAAAATGTGACAATAGTTTTTATTGGAAATTTTATTATGACATAAAGATAAAAAGCATTTATAATTAAATTTTGCTCTCGTCAAATTTTCTCCTCTAACTATGATTACTGCAGCACAAATTTTCTTGATTTGTTGCAAAAGACTCTCAAAGTATAATTTGATAATTTTCCCACTCTTTCTTCAATTACTCCAAGAGCTCTTTTTTCATTATTTTTTTTCACTCTTCTGTCAAGCATATATCATGCTAATTCAGGGGTAGCTTCAAACTTTTTGAAGTTATGTGTGTGTGTGGGGGGGTGTTTACACACACACACACACACACACACACACACACACACACACCCATATATATATATATATATATATATATATATATATATATATATATCCTGGACAGATTTTTCTAGTTCCACGTGACATGCCTCTTCCCTTTTAACTCAGCCTTCCAAGTTTTGTTCATCTCTGTTCATAGCCAATTATTGATCTCACAACGCTTTTCGGTAAAGTCACAGGATTAAACCAACGCTTTTATCCACTGGGCCATGTGCTCTCAAACGTCGTGAATATGGCAACGAAAATGAGGGCAACAGTTCGAACAATATAGTGTAAATAATCTATATGCATATATATATATGTATATGCAGGGAACTTCG
>CAHIKZ030000380.1:2000000-2010000 GCA_903632075.3 Acanthosepion pharaonis | reverse complement strand
TCAATATATATATATATATATATATATATATATATATATATATATATATATATATATATATATATATCACTCTAAGCAAGGGCATAATACCACTTAGACGCAAGGGTCTATTGGAAGTGAAAGAAGGGTTAATAAAAGTAATGGGAAACCCAGTATTAAACATTAAACAAATGATAAATCTCTAACACTGTTCAAAAGACCGTAAAGGTGTTTGAACCGGACGATATGTGAACCTATCTATTCTTATTTAGAGAAAAATAAAATAAAAATATACAGTAAATAAAATTTCAGAATTTAGGTGGAGACGTTTAAAGTATAGATTTGATGTAGACTTTAGCAGAAACTGGAAACCCAATCCTAAACCAGAAAGCAGTATACCATTCTGTTTAATCCATAGCTGGCGGAGGAAAATAGATGTCACGTGTACAAGTGTGATCATAGCTGATTAGACGGAAACTTGAACTCAACGCACCAATGCCGTAACAAAGAAACGCATGTATATATTATAAGTTTTATTACATGTTAATATCGGCTGAATGACAGTTTTGCATAAATATTCAGTTATTAATTTCGCTAACGTTATTCCTAACTTCCCAGTTATTTCTTCTTTAATATTTTTTTCCATCCTCAATATATTTCTTTTAAGAATTTTTAATATGATTTTTTTTATTAATATCTGCGGATGAACTTACTAATTCTTTAATTTGATGTCTCTCAAACCTCTTTTGCTAAAGTGGGCAGTAGCCATATTTGAAGAATGTGAAAAACTTACATAAATTTAGTGTTCAGCTTAAAGCTTCTTGAATGTGACATGTCCTTCTCATAAACGATATATCTAAAAACTTCTAATAATTATTTGTAATTATCTTGTCGCCAACATCTTTTTAAAAGAGATCTATCATTTTATATTAATTCAGACAAAACTAGTCCAATCATTCATCGACCTTCTCACCCACATGAAAGATGCCACATCCCATGAAGGAAGTAAATTCTGATCCAGCCATCCAAGTCAAAGAAAATTACATTCTTCACTAAAACCTACTATTGAGAAATCAGGTTTACTTGTACTGCTTAAGTTTATCTTTGTCATTTATACTTAGTGAGTAGATTGTTTTGTTTGTTTTTTTTTAAAACTGTAGTAAATAGGTGTTACAGGCTGTAATAGACGAGGATGTTGTTGATCACCAGTTTGTAACAAGAATGACGATTTGTTGCTGATGAGGGTGAAGATTTTTCAAATAAATGATTTCGATATTTTCAAAAGAAATCAATTCAAAATGTGAAGGAATTTTTTATGCATATATTTATATAAAGAAAAACACAACACGTTAAATAAGAAAAACCCACAACACGTTAAATAAGAAAAAAGAGATTATTATATTTCCATATCTACAAGTAGTTGAAAGAAAGCAAAAAAAAAAAAAAATAACAATCATGTACTTAGCTGTAATGTGTCTATCTGTGCGTGTGTGTGTGTGGCGCCACGTGGTTTGTTTGAAATTAAGAAGTCTGTAGACGTGGCGTGTCTCCCCGCAAGAAAATATTTCTGGTTTTATCATTACTACATCGCGAAACTAAAACAGAGGAAAGAGGACGTAATCTATCGGGCGTCCTGGTAAACACGGTGGAGTAATCCCTACAATATATTTAGGTATAGTTTTGAATATGCTGCAACTTTTCTTTCTGTTTACAGTCGCATTACCATCTACGCCAAATCTTTTCTTTTTATTCAGTTAAATTTTCTTGCTTATTATTTTTTGTCTTTTACAAAAAAAATTTTTTTTATGATATTCTTATAGCCGGCATTTCTTTGTTGCATTTATCTGACCAATTATTTTAATTAATTTTCTGATTATCCTGTCATCTCTGCCACTTTTTCGCAGTTTCAAGTGTTGTTTCTGTGCCAGTGAATAACTTCGTCTATTTTTTTACTCTTTTTACCCCAACAAAGGTGATAATGCCACTAGGACCTCAGTGACGAATATTGAGGAAATTATAATAAAGTTACAGAGTACAGGAAGACAGAAGATAGCAATTGATTTTGCATTTAAATATTTGAAGAATGTAGTTGGCAATGAAGCAAGAAATCTGAAGGGAATTCCGCAGGCGAGAAGTGCAAGACAAGAAACTGTTAGAATACAAGAGACGTTTGCTTTGAGGTAGTGTAACAGTAAAATGGTGAGACCTAGGGGCCAATCTAGTAGAACGCTTAAATTCATGCAATTGATGCAGCAAGAAAAAATCTCATCAGAACAGTTGCCATGAAAGACAGAGGGAAACCACGTCACGTAGATGAGAAAATGGTTAAAGTCGAGATGCTAGGCCATGATCGATTATATTACAGACCATTCTTTTGGATTTTATTCAAATGGTTCTCTGTGTCGTATTTGACAATTTTGTCGCCCGAATCTATCTAACATATTTTCAAGTCTACCATTCAGCCATGCTTATAATATTTAGAGATCCTTGATAAAATCCAAAAAAAGAAGGTACAAAATTCATAGGTCATACCTGACATCTCGGCTTTAGTCTCTTTCCCATCGTTGCAATGCAGCTTCCTTGAGACTTTTCTACAAACACTTTCATAGTAATAGTTCTGAATAACTCTCCTCTATGTTATCTAAACTATGAATTTAAACGAAGTACTAGATTTGCAGCAAAATTTCATCATTTTAGAATTGAAATAGTTAGATGTAAGTTCTATGCTAACAATTTCTTCTTTCGCATTTCTCACTTGTGGAAGTCTCTTACAGTTTCTTCCTTTCCAATCAAGGTTTATGTCCACCATTATCATCTGTCTTCTTAATTTTATTGTTCTCGCTCCTAATAATGTTCTTCTTACATTCTTTCACAATCAGTAACTTTCTGCGTGTTAGTGGCTTTTTTTTTTGCCTTGCTAGGAGGTGAAATGATTAAAAAATATCTCAAGATATACATCTGGGGCAATAGAAATGATATGTAGCAGTATTCAATGCATGATCGAATGGTAGATATATAAATGTGCAAGATGTATTCATCTCTTGTTTCTTTTTTGCGATTTTAGCTTTTCTTAAGATCCCTAACATTTTCTATATCAGTGAAAGTAACGAAAATAAATATGAGTAACCTTTTTAATATATTTATTTACAATGTGACAAACAGTCCTAAAGATTCTCTTTAAATTCCTCACTCACCAGACTAATGTAAATATTTCTATAAAAGTGAAAATATTATAAGCTGAAAACTATAGTATTTTATCCAGAATATTGTACAAACATTCATGTGTATGTGTTTATTTTTATATAGTTATTAGTCAGAAATTTATAAGTATTTAACACATTGTATATGATAAAAAATAAATGGCGATTATCTTTCTTAAAATGGTCTTGAAGGTGCTGAAAAGGTCAAGGTCCCACATCGGATCTCTTCCAATTGCTATTAATTTGGGTGGATCCAAGAAATTTTCAGCATTTTTGCATATGCTAAGTTTTATCGGCAGACAATAGAATACCCAATATACTTGGTGTAACAGCCAAACTGTCCATCCCACAAAATGTTTAATATCTAAAAAGCCACTAAAATATTTGAGTTTCTTTTTTCCAGATTTTCAGAATTAGACGTTTAGCCATCTTGATACCATTTGTCGTAAAATTCACTGAAAAACTCTTTGAGTTATTCAATTAAGAAGAGAACAGGTTAAAATCATTTTGTGACAGCCCCACTGTCTTCTTAACTGATTAATAGTGCGAGGAAAAAGATCATTCAGGCCTCCAGCAATGCTACCAACATTAATACACTAGCTTCCATGTTAAAAGTTCATTCAAGAACCATCAAGAGAACAATGGTTAAGGTTAAAATAGAGGGAACAGTAGAACGGAAAACTAGATCAACAGGTCACAACAGTAAGTGGGATTGTCATTTCAAATTAGAGCTAAAGAGAGCATTTAGACAAGATCCAACTCAATTCAGAAGATGTTTGGCACTTGAGAGAAGAGTTTTACCTGTGACAGTCCAAAGGTCAATGAAAAAGAACTTGAAAATGAAATCGTTCGGAAAACCTGTAAAGCAAATTATTACCCCAGGACAGAAAGTTAGAAGGTTAGAGAGGGCGTAGATCATCTTGAATAAGATGGAAAATGATCCTGAATAATATATATATATATATATATATATATATATATATATATATATATATTTGAACCTCGGAAAATTCCAGTAAGATATTTTAATCATTTCTAAGATACAACGGTTCAAATCTTAATCTAATAATTGGAAAATTTTGTTTTTACGTGATTTGGGTAATTTTGCCGTTACACCTTGCATAAGAGTAGCCTAAATGTTAAATGTCGGCGGATTTCAAATTCTAGCCTCGTTAATTGCGTTCTCTTTCAGATTAATCCCTTAGGGATAAGCGTAAATCCATATCTTCTCCTCGCAGCTGTGGGTTAAATATCATGTTAGAAAAAACTTTTTAGACTTAAGGGCAACTAATATTATGGAAGAAATTCACTGAATTCGAAACTGTGGAGAATAAAACGGGAAACAATTTGCATATTTCCGAAGACGATATGGTAATTCACATATGATTATTAAAGAACTTTGGGGACATCCATGATTCTGTATGACCTGAAATGACATGGCAGTTAAACATAGGTTTTCCATAGATTATAGGATTTATTGAAAAAATATAGAGAGAATAAAATACGGAATCTATCAATCTATCTATCTATCTATCTATCTATCTATCAGACTTATTATTAATATTAGTAGTAATCTTATAGGTATAAGAAACTACACTCGCTCGGAAAACCTTCGGTGTCGTGATTTGCAAATAATTAAACCAATACCAAAGGGAAAAATGAAGGTATATAAAAAGAAAGAACCAAGAACATGTACGTTAGCCGAAAATAATCGTCCCACCTGCAAGTTCAAAGCCCCCAAAAAACCCGATACAAGTACGCAAGACAACTAAATAAAGTGCTCAATACAGTAAGTAGAGCATACCTAGTTAAACCTAGAGAGCCAGACAAACCTACCAAGGTTTCACCTAAGCGGATCGTCAAGGAAGGCTTTCCTGACGATCTGCTTAGGCGAAACCTTGGTAGGTTTGTCTGGCTCTCTAGGTTTAACTATCTATTAGCCTTAGATAAAACCGATGTTGATTTTCAAAGATCGTATGTGCTTCTTAAGGTGAATATTGTTGCAACATAATCTTTGTCTCCCTTTAGCACATACTTGTGAATGGATTAGTCATCAGCTTTCATTTATATTTAAAAGTTATTGTTCGTTTAAAAGCCAGACTCAGATTGATAACACTTTTAAGTCAGGATTTCTGGGATGTGGTTTTTATCGTTATTTACACTATTTACATGTGGACTATTTTCCTCATCTTTGTTGTTGTTATCGGTTGATGTGTCCTTCGGCTTTCCTCAGAGAATTTTGAATAGAACACTTTATTTAATCTATGGGGGCAGATTGTTCTCTTTCCACTGACAATGTCAAAGGAAACCTTGTTTACTTCGTATTTTTAGTACTGCTCAGTTACTGCTTACCCTGTTTCCACAGAGTTCAAGCACACACAATGACATAGTTATTGTGAGATCAATCTCTTAGCTGGGAAGTGTGTACTTAGACTCTGAAATAAAGGCGAGACATAACTGAGCAATACTAAAAATAAAAACTAGATAATATATCCCTAGATTTGGTACGGGAACAATCTACCCTCGTAAATTTAATAAAGGATTTAGCTTAAAATTCCACGTAGGTTACCCGGATTATCATATACCTGATGAAGGCCGAAAAGTTATGGTAACAACAACAAAGATAAGGACAACAGTACGGATGTAAATAGTGAAAATATTGATTGTACTTGTTAACAAAGGTGGTCCTTTTGACTACGTATGCATGATTTTTTTTATTTATTCCGGCTGCCTGGAATTTGTTTTCAACCACATTCGTCGTCTCTTTGTAAGCAGGCATAAAATAAAACTTGTCCCTCTGTATAAACAGGAGACTGCTGAGAAATATCTCGTTTTTAATGTGTCAGAAGATGGTGAAGGAGTGGTAAGGAAAAACCTTCTCTAACAGCAATTTTTTAAATAACCATAGTTATTGTGATCCCAACTAAATTTTTTATTAGATAATCGATATATTTCATTGTTAAACGCATGACAAAAGTTTCATCTCTCAAGAAACATGTAAGATTCGCATTACGTTAAATTCTACAATATATGGATATTATTTATTCTTTTTTATTTGAGCGCGCCTTCCTCACACACACGAAAACATACCTATATTGGCTCTTATTCTCTTGTCTTCTACTCTCTGTCTTCATACTACACAGACACACTGGCCCAAGTTCACACACACACACACACACGTACGCACGCACACACACACACACAGATAGATAGATAGATAGATAGATAGATAGATAGATAGATAGAGAGAGAGAGAGAGAGACTGATTTAGCAAAAAAAAAAAAAAAAAAGAAGCCTGAGCGGTATTTGCAGGTATGTGTAGGTGCGTGAGTGCGTGTGTTACTGCTATACTTGTAGAGATGTTCATAAGAACATTGAAGACATCGACATGATGGATTATAATGTTAGTGAGATCCAAAGCTATTTATTGCCTACCGACAAATTTGAGCCACTCAATTCGTTAGAAATGAAAATGAAATGTATATATAAACGATGAATAAACAAAATAAATAAACGAAAAAGATAATTATTTTCTTCGTTTTTACTTTTCCGCTCCAAACAAGAAAGTAAGCCATTAAGTAGACGATTAATTAGGATTTTCACCAGAAAATTATGGAATTAAAACGTAAAAGATTTTAGAAGAATGCATTTTGTAAGTACAAAATTCTATGAAAAGTCGGCGTTCTTTTCTTTTCTCGATCGTTACGTACGAACTCAAAACTCAAGATTATTTATGATATATTGTATCTTCACTACTTTTATGTATTGGGTTTTCTTACTTGTTGCTTCACAGATGTTCAAGTTAGAACAAATCTCTTCTGCTCTCCAGCACTCTCCTCAATATTCCGTCGGATTTTAATAAAACGATGCTTTTTATGACAAAGATTTCAATTCCTGCTAAACATTTTGAATGTTGATGCTATTTCTTGCGCTAGGCTAATATTTGTTGCAACTGTTACGTTTTTTTTTCAGTTCCCTGCCAAAGTTTCGATATTTTTCCAGTTTTCACATTTTTTTCAGTAGGTTTTACTACGACGTCTACTAGGACAGTAACATCCACTATGCGATAAATGTTCTTCCTGTTGACAAGTACTAGATTAATATTATTATTATTATTATTATTATTATTATTATTATTATTATTGTTGTTGTTGTTCTTATTTTACACAGTTGTATGTTCACACCAATTATCAGTTTGTCACCGCTGAAGATTAAGCGACAATTCTGAAAAAATCTCGTCCAGCTTTGTTATCCGTAAAAAAGCCACCACCGTCGGATTCATCATTATCATCATTATTATTGTTATTAGTAGTAGCAGTAGCAGTAGTAGTAGTATTTATTTTAAATGTTGTTGTTCGATACAATCATTTATCACTTGAGGAATAAGATAAGTGAAGTTCTTTCTTAGGTAATTATTTATTCATTATTTTATTTAATATCCCATTCGATTCTTAGATGTTTCGGTCGAGGGTTGGTGATCGTATCTCAGAGTCTATCCTCAGTTTAGAGACGCAATATTATTTTCCTCAGCAGTGCTGTCACCTGTTCACTCCCAATGATGCCAATTAGCGCACTGGCGTCCAGCAAATCAGAACGATTCCTGGAAAAAGTTCCGAATGTACCAACAACAGAAGAAGCAACTTGATCTGTTGTTTGGCATATTTGTATATTTTCTTTGATTTTCAACTGAACATCACGATGTCTGAACATCACGATGTCCACGTTATTGCAACGTCTATCAGGATGAAGTCTTGGATGCTCGTGTGAACAAGTTGGATATAAATTACGAAACACCAATTAGAATTAGAATTAGCATTGTTGTTGTCGTTGTTATCCTTGTTATTATCATTTAAACACTGAGTTATAACAAGTGCCCCCAAATCCACAATAGCTATCCCACTATCTTTGCAGGGCCCATCAGCGATGTGACTTACAAGGTCTCAAACCTTACATGAGTTTCTAAGTCATCTAATCTCAATTACATTTTTTGGCACAGTTACATATTGTTGTTTTTGTTATTGTTATTGTTCTTCTTCTTCTTCTTCTTCTTGATCTTCTTTTTCCTCTTCTTCTTCTTATTAGTTGTAGTAGTAATAGTAGTTGTAGCAGTAGTTGCAGTAATCGCATCAGTTTGGCATTGATAGGATTAAGCAACTGCAAGTCTTTAAACATTATTGTGGTTCAAATTGTCGTAAAAATCGGTGGACATATACATTTAAGTATCGTTATTATTAACTATTTCGTAACATTTGCATCTAGTGTTTTATCGCTAAGATTCTAGTGACAGAATCTCCCTTAAGCACTAATTATTTTTCCAATTTCCCCACAGCAGTTTCGAGATGATCTTTGTATTGTGGACAAGAATTATTTTCATGTTTACATTTCCTTCAGTTTGCCGTCAATATTTTGATATTTCTCTAGTTTTCATTTTATTTAATTTCTAAATTTCTTTCCAATGAACATTCTTACTCTCATTAAAGATTAAGTGCAAACATGTCTTCTGAACAGAGCAGGTTAAACAGTCTCCCCTTTATTATATCTCAATATTCATAAGGTAGTATCCATATAAAATAAAAATTTTATTGTCACCTAATTATATAAATTAATGGACCATATGATGCAATATATGTGAACAATTTAACTAGAAAAATTAGAAATAAATAAAATGTATCTGAATACAAATTAGACCCGATCCATCTTAAATAAATTAACAATGTTTTGCAGAAGTTTTTAACATCAACTTGAATTTTTTTCTTGTAAAAAGTTGAATAACGTTAACACATTCAAGATTATAAAAAACAGTGATTTTATGTGGTGTTTTTCGAGACAGCATGAGCAAACATATTTACAGATTTTAACGAAAAAAATCCCAGAATGATGTTCATCTTTTAATAGACAGTTGTGATTAGTTAAATTTATAGTGTAAATTAAATGTAGGCAGAAAAAAGGCAAATGTTGATTATATAGCGAGGGTCACAAAGTACTTCCAGGAGCCCCCAATCAGGCTTAGGGATTCAGGGTTAGTACTCACTGGCTCTGCATGTGAGTATTCTCACACTCTTCCATATTCTGGTTGATTTTAAATAATGAATATGTTACAATAATTTCAATTCTTCCTCGGTTTCAGAAAGGTATTTCAGACAATTATGATTAATAAATTTGATCTTTAAATATGTAAATGCAATGTCAATTGTTATCTCCTGTTTTCTTTATTCCTGTTCCTTTAGTTTTCTCTCTCCTCAATAATGTTTTCTCTCTCCTCAATAATGTTTTCTCTCTCCTCAATAATGTTTTCTCTCTCCTCAATAAGGTTTTCTCTCTCCTCAATAAGGTTTTCTCTCTCGTATTCTCTCACACTTACTAAATCCTTACGTATAAGTCATTTATTGCCTTGTTTGGAGTGAACCCATTAAGAATATCCTTACATCGCTAATATCTTCCTTCATAAACTGATATATACTAATGCAACGACCTATAATTAGAGTTCTTCTTCTTCTTCTTCTTCTTCTTCTTATTATTATTATTATTATTATTGAGGTAATTTTTTAAATATCATTTGTTCACACGTGGATCCAAGTCAATCCCTTGGATTTGGGTTACAATGTGGGTGTAATTGATTTATTTGATCATTAGAAACTTTCTTACCAACAATGAGCAGTGCTGACTAGGAAGAACTTCTAGACATCTTGCATCTTTATTTTTACAGGAATATTGTTGGTATATTTTTCTATCCAGCCATCCGTTATTATTATTATTATTATTATTATTATTATTATTATTATTATGTTTCTTACTTTGTATCGTGTAGAGTCGGGTCCAAA
>CAHIKZ030000380.1:1982500-1987500 GCA_903632075.3 Acanthosepion pharaonis | reverse complement strand
ATATATATATATATATATATATATATATGAATATATATATATATAATATATATATATATATATATATATATATATATATATATATATATATATATATATATATATATATATATATATATAATATATATATATATGAATATATACATATATGAATATATATGGATATAAATATAAATTAATATATGTTATATGTATGCATACATAAATACATTAAGAGCAACATTTTGACTTGATAATATTACAAAATCTTGACGAGATAAATATATAAGACCAGTCAGATAGGCATCCATATTTATGACGAGCAGGTATGAAAAAACATCAGAGCGGTAAGATGTGTGAACGAAATATTGAAATACAATGAAACAGAGGCAGCTTGAACAAAAAGAATTTATTTCTTACTCATATACCTCATCATATTTACAATTATACACTCTGTGTATATTTTTAATACATTGAATATCAATCGAATAAGGGTAATATTATTAGCCTTTTCCCTATAAGCAAACATTCATCATTCATTAATTGTGCAGCCAGTGCGGCTATCGGTTGAAATTTATATCATTCTCGTAAAATAATTTTTCAGGGGGATGGTTTTATTGTCCAGTAGATGGGTGGGGGTTCCTTCATAACCTTTTATTTGAAGTAGTGTGGTACGTAATCAACTTGATTATGTTATTGTTTTCATTTCTTGTTACATGTGACATGCATTTTAATTGTTACTGCTGTTGAGAATGTCCTCTCGTGATGTGGTCTTTGCTTTCTGGTACATTTTTTCTTCGTGATTCTGTAGCGCCAGTCCACAGGGTTTGAGGCAGTATTACCTTCACCAACATCCACATTTTTCACCAACACAAAACCATTTTTAATTTTTTGAGCTTAGGTAGGTTAATTATAATTTTGATCTTAGGTAGGTTAATTATAAGACTAAGACATCAGAAAAGAGTTCTTCTTGCCTGGCTTCATCTTAGAGTTTGCCTAAATTGATAATACCCGAAAAAATTTTAGTCACTAAAAGATTGATTGTTTGGTGCATTTTCATTTCCAGTACCATTGATTGATGTTGAAGCCTAAAAACCGATATTTTTTTCAAGGCAGATCTGATCTGCTGAACTGGTACACAAGTCTATTCTGTACAAGGGGTTAAAAGTTAATATTTGATCAAGACTCAGGGGGCGCGTCTCCTAGACTTTGCCTCTCCTTGAGTAGGGGAACAAAATCATTACCTGGCGCCTGAGGCAACTCCGGGTGACATCCCGAGTGAGCTCATGTAAATTTTAGTCTTGTCCTTGTACGCGTGTGTCCCCTCTCTAAACTAAATCTCGTGTCAGATTTTGTACGAGTGGCCATATAAATAAATATTACCTGATTTATTAATTCTGATGCAATACAATATTATTAACCAAATCTTAACAAAGTAAATATCTATTTTAAGAATCACTGACGCAATCTAGCAACAGATAAACAAAATTTATTTTTTTTTAAAATTACTCTTTTTAGAACAAAAATAATAACAATTTCAAATATCTTTTTTTTTTGTTTTCTATGAGTAAAAATTTATTGAACAAAAGAAAATATCAATAAATTCATATTCTACGTCTTAATTGAACATTAAAAAAACCTAATGCGTAATGGACCAACACCTTTGCAAAAGGTGATTTATGGAGAGATACAATATTTCCCATTAAACAATTATACAACATGCATATAGATATTTATTTAACTTTCTTCAGGGATATCGGCAAAAGTCGCGCAGCTGAGGGTTAATTTATTAAACGTATAATTACACATGAAAATTTTATTTACTTGTTATATGTGCTTTTCAAAATGTCCTCTTTTTTCATCATAGCACGTTTCAATACTATGACTGCAGGATTCATTAACACGTCGGAGAGATTCCTTTGTCAATTTACAGCATTCATATTTAATTCTTTCTTTAAGTTCCTTAATATTGCTTTGACTAGTCTGATAAACAACTGATTTTCAAATGGCTCAATCAATAAGAAAATATCAAAATATATTAGACATTTAAAAACATGATTAATTAATCCTTTTATGCGCAACATTTGCTTCACCCTATATATATATATATATATATATATATATATATATATATATATATATATATATATATATATATATATATATATATATATATATATATATATATATATATATATATATATATATGTATGTGTGTGTTTGTGTGTGTGCGCATGCATATGTGTCTGTGTGTGTGAATATATATGTAAAGGAAAGTAACACTGCAACAACTTGTTTTAACTTATCCTCAGAAAAGAAAAGACTGGTTCGATTGCAAGAAAATTTTAATAAAATCTTAATGGCGGTTTTCTTCAACAAAACTTGTATAAAGAGGATTGCTGGCCAAATACATAATTATGTATGTTTGTATGTACATATATATATATATATATATATATATATATATATATATATATATAAAGAAAGAGAGAGAGATAGAGATAGATAGATAGATAGATAGATAGATAGATAGATAGATAGATAGATAGATTTTTAAAAATTGATTTAAAACCGCCTACTGTTTAATTTTCTTTCTTATATATTTGCAATTTTTCGTTGAGTATTGTCCTCGAATTTATGGATAAACTGCCCGAATTTATCGACAACTACGAGCACAATGCTAAATACCTTATCCGAAAATTGTAAAAATATAATGAAAAAATAAACAGGCCGCTTTGCCTGTTCTGTAATTGAACTTGCTTGGATGAATACTCATGGATATATATATATATATATATATATATATATATATATATATATATATATACGGAATGCGTAAATGATATTGACGCTTTAAGTGGTGGAAACGTTGAGCCAATTTCAAACCCCGGACACGTCTGTTGCTTTCACAAAAACTGTTTGGAAATTCACTAATTCCTTCTCAGGTATATGTTAAATTAAATAACATAATGGACTGGACACTCTAGATTTCGCTGGCAATTCTAGAGGAATGAAACCAGACATATAAACTTTACCAAGAATGCATCGTAATTCAGAAAAAAAGAATAAAAAACAACAAAAAAAAACCTGTCTAATTAGGTGCTTGATCACCAATGTTCTGTGGAGTATGGCCATATTTGTAGATTTATTAGTTAAGAGGATTTTTACTGTTATCGAATTATTATTATTGATTTTAATGGAGATCATTCGTTAATATTACTTGACAAAGCCTTATACAAATAATCATCTATAATAATACTGCTATTCAACGTAGTAGTGTGGAAACAATAAACATATTTTGCCTTCTGATAAAAATCGCAAAATGAATGCAGGATTTCATTGGTTTGACTTATTCAGTCCTTCAGTTGTTTCATCTAAAACAACTGTTATGTTCTGTCTGGCTTTCCTCGAGGCAAAAGAGATGTGAATGTGAATCGCACTGAGAGATTATTCCTTATTTCTGAACTTGTACTGTCTACTCACAGCCACAGAGACTGACGGCCTGGGAAAAAAGTTGTCATAAAAGAAACTAAAATTAAGGATGAAAGTAAATACTTGTCAAAAATTAATAATAGTGTAGAATTCATTATCATACATAACTACTTCCCTTGTCTGCACACACACAGACACCCCCAATCGCACGTACGTGTGTGTGTGTGTGTGTATGTGTGTGTGTGTGTGTATGTGTAGAGTTAAAACTACACATTCACACGCACACTAACACGAGGGTGTAATGAAAAGTACGCAGCCCTACTAAATGTAGATAACGAAACAATTCCAATGTTTAGCCATTTGGGTCAGGTCCATTCAATAATTTTTCAGCACCCACCGTCGATATATTTACCACATATTTTCATGTATCCAGTTATTTTTTTTTCAATATAAATTGTTTCCTTAGATATATTTTCCATCGTTTTTCGGATGTTATGTTCCAATCTTTATGCAAGATTATCCGTATGTATTTTTTCAACTGCTTTCCATTCATTTCTAATCATTTTCAAATATAAATCATGATTTAAATTGATAATGTTCCAAAATCCAAACGTCAGGTTAAAAAAAAAGCAGAAAAGAAATTATTACTTTGATATTTTTTTAATTTTCAAAATCATAATTCTTTTCCTTGCAAAGCCAGTATTTTGAATATTCTCGTAGATATAGTGAACTGCACGTGACTTCTTATCTCAAAGGGTCCAGTTTCGAAATCTTATATTTTACCTGGTTTCACAATGCGAATATATTGCAAAATTTATAATACAGACATAAATATATTTATTTTCTTGAAAATTGATTAATTATTTTTGCAGAATTATTCTGCATTTGATTTGTTCTGTACATTGCCCCACGAAAAAGCAACATGTCAGTTAAAACAGAAGCATAATAGATATAGAATAAAAGTAAAAGGAACAAACATTTCAATTTCTTATCTATTGACATGAAATAATATTTTAACTGCCTTTTTGACTGTCTTTATTTTTTTGTCGGTTTGGTTTTCTGTATTTTTAAATCGATAGATAGATAGATAGATAGATAGATAGATAGATAGATAGATAGATAGATAGATAGATAGAATTTGATTTAGATGAACTTTCAATAAATAAAATGTTTTAAGAGCTCAATACCGAAGTCAACAGAGCTTAAATGTAAAATAATGTAATAATATTATCAATATAATAAGAATAGCCACTATAAATAGTGTTTGGTAATAACAATCATTCTGTTAATGTAGCGTATTTTGATATTATTGTATTAAAAAATTTATGATCATATATATATATATATATATATATGTGTGTGTGTGTGTGTGTGTGTGTGTGTGTGTGTGTGTGTGTGTGTGTGTGTGTGTGTGTGTGTGTGTATTAGTATGTATCTCCAAAAAAAGCACTATCTAAGCATAAAATGAATTTTAAACAAATTACAAATCTCTCCTGAAGTTTTTCTTTCGGTTTTAATTTACAGCTAATAGATTCAATTCAATATTTTTAATTAGGAAAATAATTTTCTGTATTTCATAATGAATATAG
>CAHIKZ030000380.1:1970000-1980000 GCA_903632075.3 Acanthosepion pharaonis | reverse complement strand
ATAAAGTTCATATCTTTTCTTTAAAAATTGCTTTGTTTCCGTTTGGATACGAAAACTGGACAGGTATGTCTATTTCATGAGTTAGATCACAATCTATTCAACTATTACTTGGTCATTGAAGCAATCTGTAGCCGTGAGACAGAATACGGTTTCATCTTGGGGAACGAAGGTTCGAATCCTATCGGAGAGCGCATTTTTTCTTCCAACACAATTTCACGAATATTTAGTCTGGTAGACGAAAATAAAAAAAACAAAAAACAAACTGTTGAATAAATAAACGGAGCCTCTTCTCAAATACAACTATCCTCTAAAAATAAATTTTAAGTAATATACACTCACACGCACACATTTACACAAACACACACACATACATACATACATGTAGAGGGTGAATTAAAAGTAAGTCCCTATCTTTTGTATGATGGATTTTTCCGTCTAACTATACTTTTAACAGGACGGACGAGTCCATCATACATAAAATAGGGTGTTACGTTTTAATCAGCCGGTATGTATGTATATGTGAAACTGAAACATAAATACATACCATAATAAGTTTCTTTTAAATCTGTCGGTGAATCGGCTAAATATTATTTTGGTTTATTTTTTCTTCTTTTTTAGAAAAAACGAAAACAAAAAAAAACAAAAACAAACAAATAAAAACAGTCCGATGAGGATGTTTTATCCTTTAACAAAAGTGTTCTATTTAAAAGCTACGAAACAAAAAAAAGAAAAAAAAAACAAAAAAAAAACTCTTAATAGTCGTCGTTAGTTTCGCCAAAAATGTCACTGATTTCCTCAGCTTTGATTAGAGCAAAAAACTACTTACATTTATTTTTGTTTATATTTTGGGACTTCTTTTCAGAACTATTTATGATAAGATGATCACGTCTCCTAATACGATTCTTTTTTTCCTATTTTTTTCTTTATGTCCTATAAAAATCGTTTATTTTTATAACATTTTTCAAATACTTTTTTCTTTTGTCCTCCTAAAGTAAAAAATAAAAGGCGCCTATCAGAAGTTTGTGTTACTTTTTTGTCAAGAAAACAATAATTAATACAATAGTTAATATAAAATAGCAACCCTGAACCAAATTTTTGTCACGGTGGTGGTAGTGTTGGTGACGATGAAGATGACAACGAAGTTGAGGATAATGATGACATTTAAAACCACTGAAACTGAAACGATTTTTTAAACTGATTTTATTTTCTATGAAGATTATTGCATTAAATTATATTCTTTATAGTGAATAAATTTTAGAATTTAACAAATTTGAAATCTGAATACTTAACAGGGAATTGTTTTAAACGGTAATATTTAGTAGTGCATAAAACCTGAAAAAGTGACTTTTTTATTGCTCGGAGGTAAGTTTTATTTAATTGGACATACACAAAAGTATGTACGAAAACTTCACATTAATTTTCTCGATTCACACCGTCTGCGTTCAGTTTGCGCGTGCGCATACACATACACGCGTAGTATTGATTATATGATGGCCGCCACAACGATGTCTAATAAAACCATTGCAAGACATTATTGGAAGACTTCATTGTTCCTTGAACGGAAATGAATTCTTTGAACTATACAAACTTTTAAAACGTTTCGTACAAGTCTGCCAGACATGAGACACAAAAGTTTATACATTTTTTTTAATTTTTTTTATTATTTTGTGAATGGTTCTACATCTTTTCAGCCCACGTGCTGACTTTTACTTGCAATGTGATATAGTATGTTAGTATAGATTGTATAAATTTATGTATACAACTAGACATGTATATTTCGATATCATTTTTTTTAATCATTTTAACACAAGCAAGGTGATAATGCCAATAAGCTGTAAGCGTTTATTAAGAATAAAACAAAACGAGGAAACGTTTGTGAGTAGAAAGGACAGTATAAGTACAGGTTTCGGGAAAAAAAGATGATGACGATTTACGCTGCAGTAAAATCTTTGAAGATTGTAGGGTGAAGAGAGTTCCACAGGCGAGAAGTGCGAGAAAATAAACTATTAGACTAGAACTTGTGGTTACATCTAGCTATTTCATCAGTAAAACGTTGAAACTTAATTGCTAATCTAGTATTTCGCTTAAATTCATGTGGTCAAGTTATGTATGTATGTATGTATGTATGTATGTATGTATGTATGTATGTATGTATCTATCTATCTATCTATGTACATATTTACAAACGTAATCATATATATTGATGTCACAAAGTTAATTTAACAGTAATATTTTATAAACTGTTATATTTCAGCTGTGCAGTTATACATTTACATATATTTTAGAAGGCCGAGTGGTTAAAACGTTCACTTTCTGACCATGAGACACAGAATCGAATCTCACCAGGGTTGATTTGTCATGAAGGAGACTTCCTGATGTTATCGGTCTGGAGGGGGACGATCCAAGCGTGCGGCACCTTTGGAAAGTGCCTGAAAACCATACCACGGGTCGACCCAAGCCTTGTGAGTGAAATTGGGTTGACGGAATACTTGGAGCCGTCGATAGCTGTGCTAGCAACAAGTCACAAGTCATCGTGACCGAGGTTTTGAGTGTGATGGTGTTGTTCAGATTGTTGATCATTCTAGATAACAAGCTCTCTCCCAGAAACTGTAACTAAGGTCTGCTCAGCATAGTTGCAGTATAAACCACAGGTGGGCTCTGTGGGTGTTAAACACAAATGTGCCTGAACAAGAGTCTGCAATAGGGATTAGCTAGCCGCCCTAGTAGACGGGTATCCTCGAATACGACTGACCACCTACTATTATTATTTTCGTAGGTACACACGCACACACACGTGTGTGTGTGTGTGTGTGTGTGTGAAATCTTTTCGCATAATTTTACGTGCATTATACAAAGAGTTGTTTTTTTATCTTTAATAATGATACAACAGAGAAAATAAGTGAAAATCATGAGAATGTCTCATGTGTTTTTCTGGTTAGTAGAACCAGTAACAGATAACCAATACTATAATATTCAGTGAATTTCGAAAAAGATAAAGGTCGTTCGGACCAGAGTTTTGTTAAATTGGCCTTGATGAGCGACTCGATACGAAACACTTGAGTCGGTTAACTAGATATTTAACATTTCTTAATTTATTGAATATAATTTTCTGTATATATTCATCCTTATTTATTTTTTCTGCCCGCCTATTTCTCTCAATCCGTCAAATGTTTGTTCAACCATTTTGTTCTGACCCTAAATATTTTCTCTGCAGTCCACTGTTGATTTTATGTTTGTCGCCTCTGTATTTCTCATTTCACTGGTTATAAAATAATATTTTTCTGTAATTCATCCCTTGCATTGAAGTGGATTATTCAGTAACAAAATAAACGAAGACTTCATGGAATAAACATTTTCTTACGTTTTCAATTAAACATATTTCCTTTTAGGTTTGCGCACTAGCTGAAGCAGTTGTGCATTTCACGCAGGTACTAGTCTTTGGCGTTAGAGTCCCGTAAAAGGGAGGATAATAGCTGGCCACTCGCATTTGAGTATACACTAACCAATCCCTATTGTAGACGCTCGCCCAGGCACATTTGTGTCTGCCCAACACCCACAGAGCCAAGCAGTGGCCGTCTTGAGTATGTCGATAAACTACATCCATGTCCTGGGTAAGACGATAAACTACGTCAAACAGTAAGGGCTCTGATCAGGAGGTTTTGAGGAGCGTGGAACCACCTCTTAACTGCTGGTGTTCCCAGGTCCACTCTGACCCGAGGTGGTAGCACCTGTTAGGATCCCAACTATGGGCAACTAGATAACCCCCAAACTGGGGTCAAACCACTATGAAATTGTAAAAATAGGTATTAATACCAGAAATACCCTGTGAAAGATTATTGTCAGCAATACATTTTTGAAAAAAATAATACCAGCGATAAATTTTTGAAGGAAAAAAAATACCAGCAATACATTTTTGTAGGAAAGTATTACCAGCAATAAGAATTGTCGGGACTAAATAACCCATTGCGGCTGATATGCCGTAAAACAAACCAAACCAAACCCGCCTGTGGTCTATACTGCAAACTATGCTGAGCAGACCTTAGTTACAGTTTCTGGGAGAGAGCGTGTTATCTAACATGATCAACAATCTGAACAACGTTAGCAAAGTCAAACCCTTGGTTACCATGACTTGTAACTTCGTGCTAGCACAGCTATCGAACCCCGCCAACTGTTCCGTCTACCCAATTTCACTCACAAGACTTGGGTCAACCAGTAGTATGATTTTCAGACACTTTCCAAAGGTGCTGCACGCTGTGGTCGTACCCACTCCAAACTGATAAATTCAGGAAGTTTTCTTCCTAACAAATTAATCATGGTAATATTCGAACACGAATCCCATGGCCAAAAAGCGAACATTCTAACCACTCCGCCATGCGCCCATAAAACGGGGTATATATTAATCCTTATTTCCAACGTAAAAATAATTAAAAAAAAATACTTTTGTTTTTCTTTACTAATTCTCTCCTCTATAAGGTCCATTCAGATTGATTATTCAGATTGAACCCTATATACCCAAATTTTTATTTTCTAAATTAATATTAATATATTTCTATGCACAAAATGATTAATAATTGCTTTCTAATGTGTTCTTTAAAACATAATTAAAATAAAAATGAAATTATTCTGAATTAATAGCATTTAATAAGATCGGGTTATGCTCTCTTTCTAGCTTGGCTTTTTCTGTCTCGCTTTCACTTCTTTAAATTCTGACGTAAGAGATTATTATATTTTAAATAATACATATTTTTTAATCACACTTTTTCTTCTCCCTCGCTTCCGCTAGAAAGAAAATATGCAAGTCACTGTTGAAACAAATACGTATCTTGTCGAGAAACCGTCCTCTCTCCGAAACCAAAGCAGGACGCTACCAAATAGAAGGCGGATGTCCTCCTAAACCAGATATTAGGTTTTAAAGCTTCTTGAATATATATATATATATATATATATATATATATATATATATATATATATATATATATATATATATATATATGTGACATTTGACACACTCATAAAATTAATATTGTTTTATTGTAAATATTTTTTTTGCGTTGATTTTTGGTTTTTCGCGTCTGTATATTTTCGCAAATGAAACCGACACATTTTTTTTCTGTATATATGACTCACATGTTTTAGCCATTAATATTTTGGGGAAGAAAATAAAAAACGGGAAATGAAGAGTTATGATTTATTTTTAAAAAATTAATGTCAGTAATGATTATAGGAAAATGATATATCTCAGCTCAATATACATTGTAATAGATTGAGGTAATGTGGAATAATTTATTATTCAGTTTAGTTCTCAGTTTCATCAAAAAGTGTTGGTAGGGAGATAAAGGTCCCCAACCGTCCTATGGCGACGTGGATTGGATACGAAACAAAACTATATTTTTTTTAAATAAAAGTCGTTCAATGTAACTGGTTATATTTTTACGCTATAAATCAAATTTGAATTTTTATACAAATAATACAATACAGTTCCTTATTTTAAAATAGTATGTTACTATATTTGAGGTTTATTTATTTTTAAAGAAACAAAAAAAAAAACTGTAAAACCTAAGTTTTGATATCAATCGCTGGCCTCCATATTGTTTTCTTAAAAAAAATCACTTCAATATAATTGAACACTCATAAGAATTTACTTGCAATAATTATCATTTGTTAAAATTCACACACACACACACACACACACACACACACACACACACACGCACGCACGCACGCACGCACGCACGCACACACACACACACACACACACACACACACACACAAAAAAAACAGTATGTTGTCGCTATTAAGACAGATATGTGATTTTATTTAAAATTATAGCACGGTTAAAGTGTTATGGAAAATATGGTATAAGCTGAAAGTAACTAAAAGAAGTAACTAAAAAAGGAAGGTGTATTTTTTAAGTGTGTTAAATCGTTTTTTTTCGTGATGTCAACTAATAGCAATAATTTGCGTATTAAAATTTAACCTTTGTCCTTTAGCCTATTTATCGTTTCTAGAATATGATTTTATTTCATTCATTTTTGTTTTTAATGAAGTGTTAAGCCCTATTTGAAATTGAAAAACAAAACAAAAGAAAAATCAACTATCGGCCGAATTGTTTGCCGACTCCATTTTTCGATTCGTCTTAAATTGAAATGCTTTTCCATTAGTTTGTCGAAGAAACACACACGCGCACACGCACACGCAGAGAGAGAGAGAGAGAGAGAGAGAGAGAGAGAGAGAGAGAGAGAGAGAGAGAGAGAGATACACAAAATCGCATCCACACACCCGGTCTCTTTTTATTTCGCAACAAAAACAAAGAAAAATATAAGTTATTCAACCGACAATTATCACATAAACCCTTAGCAGATAATATTTTTCTGGTTAAAATAAATAATATCCCAACTTGTAAATGCAAGTAAGTATGGAATACAATGTTTATTTTGTAAGTATGTATTCTAATAATAAATCTCAAAAATATTTACAAATTTCATAAAACAACTGCGTCACGTTTATCTGATGTATGCACGTACGTATAGATGTATGGATGGATGGACGGGTAGCTGGAAAGAGGAATAGATGGAAGGAGAGAGGTTTCAGGTGAAGTAATGGAATGAGGGTTAAAGAAATAAAGGAATTTGTGTGTGTGTGTATCTCTGTCAGGATGGCGTACAGGTCAATATATATTAGGATTTCCTGGTGAAAAGTTTAAAGTCTGATCTCTACTAAGTCAACAAATCAGTGATCTTTATGTTTCTGGCTGTGGTCTAAGTAAGAATAAATAAATAGATTACTACTACTACTACTACTACTACTAATAATAATAATAATAATAATAATAAAATAGACTATGTAAACACCGACGATGACGATGATGATTTTGAGAAAAGGAAGTATCAGTTCATATTATTTGCTTTCATTTTTTTATCTTCAAGGTCCTCTATTGATTACATCGTATTATTATTGATGATGATGATGATGATGATGCCGTAATCACAACAACGATAACTACTGCTAATAATAATACCACCACGACTACTATAACTTTTACTATAGTAGAGACTTTTTTTACATCTATACTAGTGCAACCATATCTCCTATACCAACAACTATTATTACTTCTTCTATATGCCGTGTCCCTTCAGGATGTGGGCCATCATGGCGCTCCACAATTGTAGCTTTTAGTAAATTTTATCTTTTTGCTATTCCCTAATCCCTGTTCTGCTAGCCAAACTCGTCCGGCTCTTTACACAAAGTCGTTAGGTTGCTCATACACTGTATTCTTCTGCCCCTCTTGCTTTCAATATGTCATGTGAGTGTTAAATTTTCCATGCCTTCTTCCCTCATAGATGTTCTCTAGAAATCTCAAATGATTCTTTCTGATGTTAATTATAGGTGTCCTTTCTGTTTCCATTTTCTCTAAATCTTTGCCTTGCTAGTATGTTCAGTCCATGATATTCTCATCATCCTTCTGTAGAGATACATTTTTAATGCCTCAAGACTCTTGTTCTTCCGGGATGAGATTGACCCGCATTCACTGCCATATAGGAGAGCCGATATTATATGTAAATATTACTACCACTGAAATTAATACTGACGGAAAATGGTAATGTAATATTCAACAGTCACACCAAAAGATAATCATGACGGATATTCTGTTTTCAGTGAAATGCTATCATAACCGTCAACACTAACTACACAGTCATTATTCTTTTCTTTTCTTCTTTCTCCTCCCTCTCCTTCTCCTACTATTAGTACTACTACAATAGTAACTTTGACTATACAGAGGACATGAGTTTTGCTAGTTGTTATTGGTGCGCTTAAAACATTACGGAAGAATAACTTTGAAGTTAAAATGATCTCCAATCCAAGAAAGAATAGAAACAGAATCATTTGTAAAATCAATCTATGAAGAGTTCTCACATGCTGAACATACTTACTTCCACTTGATTGGTTTGGTTTGGTTTGTTTTGTTTTACGGCATACCAAGTTATTTAATGCCGACAAGATGAATTTTATTGTTGGCAATATTTTTTCTTCAAAAATGTATTGCTGGTAATATTTTTTTCCAAAAATATATTGCTGGTTATAGATTTATTTAAACAATATATTGCTGGTAATAATGTATTACTGGTAATATTTATTCTTCAAAATTAATTGTTGGCAATAATTTTTACAAAAATGCATTTCTGGTATTAAAAACCTACTTTACACTTTTATAGCGTTTTGACCCCATAGCCAGGATACTAACAGGTGCTACCACCCCGGAAACACCAGCAATTAAGAGGTGGTTCCACGCTCCTCAAAACCTCCTGATCAGAGGTCTTGCTCTCTGATGTAGTTTATCGTCTTACCCAGGACGCATGTCACTTGATCTGTAGTGAAAGTCATCAGTTTCTACCGATGTAAAAGCTTAAGTATGATCATAATAAAAATGCAATTAAGATGTATGACCATCTTGCTTTTCTTCTATTCATAATAATGCATTTAAATTATACTTTGGTAGGGTCTTACTTTTGGTGTTTGCTATTATTTTAGCTACCAATATGAATTATCACTATAAATAAATCTTTTCCTTTGCATGTGTTTCTTAAGTTTACAAAGCCACTTCGACCATTTTTCTCCACAAATGAAAAAAAATCTATGAAATTTAAAATATCCTTAATTTCAGATATTGTGTTTATATTTCAACAATTGAATAAAAAAGCTTTCGCTTTTCTTTAAAAAAGACAAATGTAGTTGCGTAGTCGTTAATAAGTATTTATTTATTTTGTAGGAATATTATCTACCTTGGTTTGAGAATCTGTCTAAAGATCAGATACAAAGGTTATAATTGTTTTTAGTCGTTAATAATTAATACGTTTATTTTTGCCAATTTTTGTACTTATTTTAGACTTATAAGTATTTGAAATAAATTTTAACAAGTATCACATTTTCTAGAGTGTCGCGAAACGATAATATTTGTTTATAAGAAAATAAATGTTATGAAAGTCACCTTAGTAAAAGATGATTTTTTTAGTTTTAAAAAATATTTTAAAAGCAAGTATGCCATATTTGAAATATCTATTTCCTTAATCTAAATAGTTAAAAGGATTAGCACGTTTTTTATTTTAATTGTATTCGTCAAAAGAAAAAAGACCCTAAAACAGAAGCACAAAAATTAATTGGATGCAATCAGCGTTACTAAACTGCATCGTGTAGATAAAATGAATAAACACGCGACAGATATTACATTCCTGCATTAGCCAAAATCTCAAAATTGTCAGTGTAAACATGTATTAGTATACATTATGCATATTTATGTTTGTGTGTGTGTGTTTATAGACACACACACAAAAATATTTCTCTTTTATCAACGAAATATATTAACAACACGCATCAAGGATGATATAATACAGGGTGCGATGGATAAACTGTCGTCGAAATAACGCAAAAAAAAAAAAATAAATAAATAAAAATACCACTGACATCTCGCTTTGACAGATATATTTACCAAAATTACACAAGAATATCAAGAAATAGTAGAGTAAATTTATTCACTAAAATCGCCATTGTCTTCACCTTCGACCTCCAGACGACTTCGGAATATTCTGCATCTCGTCTTCCGAAATTCCTGCAGGTGTTCTGGACGGTCTCCCTGTTCGGAATAACCTGAATCTCTTCTAAACGGTCTACTAGTTCGGAATTTTCTGCATCACTTGTGGACGGTCTTCAGGTCACCTGACGTTTGCGTTTAGCATGAAACAGTCTGCCGCCTCTGAGTGTTGATTCAATGTTCACTTTTATATATATATATATGTGTGTGTGTGTGTGTGACAGGGAGATTATGAATGTGTAAACATTCCGATATAAATAAAATATATCTGTAAACTTACAATATAAATAAAATCAAAAGGAAAAAAAAAATAACGCGTTTCGCTTTATGATGATATGCATAAAGGCAAATGTAAGTAGATTTTGTGACATGAATATCTGTACAGAATTAAAGAATGCTCAAAAATATTCTTAA
>CAHIKZ030000380.1:1940000-1965000 GCA_903632075.3 Acanthosepion pharaonis | reverse complement strand
GATCGCAAAACTGTGAACCTCAGAGTCACAAATTCAGATGCAAACTGAATGAATATATATATATATATATATATATATATATATATATATATATATAAATTTATACTCACTTGCAAACATCTATACTTATGTTTATATATATATATATATATATATATATATATATATATATATATATATATATATATATAAATTTATACTCTTGCAAACATCTATACTTATGTTTATATATATATATATATATATATATATATATATATATATATACACAAGTATAGATGATTGCATGTGATATAAATTTATTGTTAAATGTATGTGTGTACGTGCAAATAAATTGCTTAAGCACTTAAAATTTTCCATAAAATATAAAATTACGCATAAAATGAAATTACATTTTTATTTACACTCAAAGGTGCCTTAAAGACTTGAGTTACACATTAAGTAGTTAATGCCTTTTTTATTATATTTTCTGAAATATTTATCGGATATTTTATTAAGTAATATTATATAGAATAAATGTCGACTTAATGGAAGTTTCATTTCGTTAAAAATTCATCAGCCTTGGATAGATTTTTGCATTTGTTTGTCGTCAGTTTGATCAATTAAGTCAAAAACCGGCATTAAAACTGTTTCTACAATTTGGTTATTAAAATATACAGTTCATGTCAAATTCTACCCAGAAACCAGAATAAATATCCGAACCCCGGATATTGTAGTTATTCAATCAAACCTAGATAAATGAAAAACTTTTTAGCAAAAAACAGACCACTTTAAGGTTCCATGTAAGAAATTATTTCACCACAGCCCTTTTAAAGGACTGCGGATCATCAGAATTTACTTCCAAATTATTTTATTTAAATTATTTGCTCTGAATTTCCATTGAGCTCTCTGGATTTTATCCTCCTTGGGTTTACCCATACGGATTACCTATTTTTTCATAAACTATATATATATATATATATATATATATATATATAAAATATATATATATATATATATATATATATATATAAATATAAAATATATATATATATATAAATATATATATATATATATATATATATATATAAAATATATATATATATATATATATATAAAATATATATATATATAAAGTATATGTATATATATATATAAATATATATATATATATATATATATATATATATAAAATATATATATATATATATATATATATATATATATATATATATATATATATATATATATAAGTATATGAAAATTATGACAGTAGGAAAAAAAATGATGAAAAAATATATATTGTGTGTCCATTTCAAAGAAACATGCATGCATGCGTACCTGTGCATTCGCGCGTGTGTGTGCGCGTTCGCGCGTGTGTGTGCGTGCGCGTGTGTCGGCGCGTGTGTGTGTAATTCAAAGTAACCATCACTGAGAATCACCAAGAAATCGATTTTCACTTCACAGGAAGTTTAGGCCGTAAGTGATGTTCTTCGCAAAGGATTCTCACGCCGTAAATATTTATTTTTAGCTTTTTCAACTTTCTTCAAATTAAGATGGATAGTGTTCTTCTATTCCAGAATTATTCAAAAACGATTGAATCTACCAAGCCTCTAATCTTCAAATGGTTAACGTTTTAATGCACCTATCTTTCTTTCGTTGTTAGAGGATAAAAGATGGGCATTAAATAAGTGAATCATTCACTTATTCCAAGAAGCAAGATATGGGTCTTCAACTTCTAAAGGTACTTGCTATACCCACCTGAATTTTGTGTTGTTATACCTTACTGCTTCTGTACCTATATCGGTAATATTTTGTGACTTACTAGTCACTTAATTAAGTACACGTGAACAAATTAACTTTAATTCACATTTCTAATCTATCTAATCTATGACGTGGCAGCATTTTAAATCGCATAGACATTTTATATATGGTCAATGCGATCCGCTGAATTTCATTTCATACGTGGGAGAGAAAAGAAGTTTTAGACCCGGCGTGGTTGTTTGTGGCGTACGGGTGGATCTGATTATTTCTAAAACTCCCAATCACTTAGGAATTTCAAGCAAAAAATGTTTCTAAGTGTCAGATCTATGTGTGGATGTCCGAGGAGAATGGTCAGAGAGGTTTATACTTAGAGAAAATCAACAGTAGATGAAATAAGCAGTCTTTACAACGGATGTATACAGAAGAGCATCTGTGAACCTTGGAGCAGTTGTGCTACGGCTGTTCAAAACCGTACCAAATGCTACTAATAGATGAAATCAATTAATTTCCTCAGGATATAAAATAAACAATAGCATATTGGAAAAAAAACATTGCTAGTCTGATGTGTCTTGATTTCTACTACGATGGTTTTCCTTAAATTCTGTGTAAACAACATGAAAGTATAAATCTATCCAGAATTTCAATCATCGGTTAAAGCTGGTGGCAATGGTCGTATAATTTTACGGGGATAGTTTTCTTGGCATATATGGAAACTCTTGGTACCCAAATCGTTTAAATGCCGCATTCGACCTAATTATATTTTCTAAACACGTGCCTTAATTTATGACTATAGTGAACCAGTACATTGTTAGCCAATTTCAGGAGCAGGGCTTGTTGAAATTAACTTCGTTTTCTTCGTCCCAGGGAGAACAAGCTTAACGAGACTGGTTGGAGTTTTGAAGACGATAAAATTTTTTTAAAAGATTCCTATAGTTCTAAAGGAAACTATTATTTTAAGGTAAAAATCTCATCAATAGTAGCTGGCTTTTATTAAATGTAGCATGCACGCTCAGAAAAGAGACACAATTTAAGGTATTCTTTTGAAACTGGTGAATGAAACCAGAATGAAAAATAAAGGTTGAAAGATCTACCTGCAAGAATTTGATTTTGCTTTAATGAACAAAACAAGAAATTTAATCTTACACTTAATTTTTGGAAAAAAAAACCTTGAATGAAACATTTTTCTGTTTTGTTTACGTTTATCATAAATTAAATTGAAAATACAAATGAAAATTTTAAAATAGGATAACCAAGTATGACACAAGGCAAGTAATTGTAAATTAAAATATTTTTGCTAAATTATTTATAACTTTAAGCACTTCATTTAAATGTGCTGGTAGTTTTGTGTATAAATCAAACGCATAGAGAAAATTCTTAAACTAAATTATTCTAAATGTTATTCTAAACATGAAAGTTTATTTCTAACAACATATCAGAGTAAAATTAAATTATAAAATAAAAATGAACTTATGATTTTTATAAAAATTAAAATAAAATTTGAATATTCATTCTTAAAACTCTACTATTTTACATTTTGAATTTATTTTCTAATTATTTTATTTCTGCTTTTAGTGTTAATTTTTAATAAATTTTTTTTTTCTTTTTAAATTGGATTTGGGGAGGTTTTAGAATTTTTTTAGGGAGGATTAAAGTTGATTTTCGGAATGGTTCTGGGACGATGATGAAAAAGTTAATCTGGAATCTTTTACAGTAGAAGAACGCACCGCGTCACAAATCTAAAACAGTGGCAAATTTGATCATGGAATATCGCAATGGGTTTTCGGTGTGAAAATGGCCTCCACAGTCGCCGGATATCAATCCCCTTAAGGCACAGTGAATGAAAAGAGATATAAGAAACCTTGATGTGTAGCCAACCAATGCTGAAAAATTACGGGGGAGCCATAATAAAAGCAGGGACCTGAATTTCGAAAGAGAGCTTCAGAATATCATCGCATTCCTGCCAAGAATGACTGACGCAGTTCAAAATCAAAATTGGATCCAAACTCGTTTATATATATATATATATATATATATATATATATATATATATATATATATATATATATATATATTATTATTGAAACTTGTTTTGGTCTAATGAGACAAAAAGTGAAGTATCGGTTTTGCGAACTAAAATGTTACCCTGCGTTTCTATGGTTTTCTAAATACTCCGCTTTATATATTTATATATATATATATATATATATATATATATATATATATGAACCCACACTGAGTAAAAAACAAAAGAAAGCATCAGTTAAACAACTAATTTTGAAGGTGGTAGATTTTAAAGATTAGAAAGTAGGGCCTGTCTATATTTCTGAGATGAGGTATTATGTACACTATTTGCATTATTCGGACTATTGTCCTCCTCTTTGTTGTCATATATATATTACAAAGTTTCGGCCGTTTTACGTCCGGACATTCTTTAAGCAGGCCGAAGCCTACAACGGCCGAAACGTTGTAATATATATGTCGACAAAGATGAGGATAATAGTCCGAATAATGTAAACAATGTGGAAAGTAGGGCGTTTGAATTTCTTCTTCCTCTTCTATGTGCCGGGTCGCTTCTGGACGTTGGGCAGTCATGGCTCTCTCCAAATTCCTATTTTTTGTAGTCCTTACTATACATTGTATTTTGCTATATCTCCTAATCCCTGTTCTGTCAATCATTTGCATAAACTCGTTATGCGCTGTTTCACCTGTCCCACTGACTTCAATATACATTGAGAGTTTCAAATTTTCCGTACGCTTTTTCCTCATTATGGGCCCTAGAAAATTTAACTCTCTATCTGATTCTACGTATAAGTGTCCTTTTTGTTTCCATTTTCCCTAAAACATCATTGGTGCTCACGTCTTTAATCGATGATATTCTCAGCATCCTTCTGTAGAACCATATTTTTATCGTGTCAAGTCATTTGTTAATCTGCAATAAGATTTCCAAGGATGCACTACCAAACAGGAGTGTCAATATTACATAACAATTCAGGACTCTTTTCCTTGTTTCCAATGAAATGTTCCTCTTTCTTAATACTTATGTTTAATTTTCACAAGATACCCCAATACGCCTTCAGATTTCGGGGTCGCATTTTAAACTCATGCCAAAACCCTTTCTTGATATTTAGATTTTTGTACCTATTTAATTTTGATATCTCCTATTGGTAATTTTTTTTTATTTTATATAAGCGCGGGAATCCACTAGCACACAAGGGGTTAAAGAGAGTAGGAGCGAGATCAAATAGGAGTGATAGAGGAAAGGATGAAGAGGACAGGGGATAGATCAGGGCATTTGGAGATGTCGATTGACATTACATTTGAATAGTTGGAGGTTATAGCTATCAGGAAAACAAGAAATGGAGAGGGAGTTCCACAGGCGAGAAGTGCGAGACATGAAGCTATTGGTGTAGAAGAGACGGCTACATTTAACAATTTCGACAGTGAAAGGGTGTGAGCGAGATGCCATCCTAGTAGAACGCTTACATTCATGAAGTTTGGGGATCAGCAAAAGCAGCTCCTCGGAGCATGTTGGTCTGTTTTCTTTGCTGACAAATATGCATACCAACTTTTTACATTCGAGGTTTATTCATTTCTTCTTGCTCCCCTCTACTAGATTCTGTGGGAGTCTCTCTAGTTTCCTTTCTGTGTCTGCTATCAACACCATGTCATCAGTAGCTTCATCTACCACAAGGAAAGTTGGTTCTCTGTGTCGTTCCAGAAAGTTTTTCTCGTCCATCGTTCAAATCTATAAATAAACCATTCGCCCTTGCATGGAATACTGCAGTCATATATGTTCTGAAATCCCCGCTGTTCGTCTTAAGGTCCTCGACAAAATCCAGAGACGAATATGCAGTGTGATTGGCCCTGATATGGCATCTCGTTTACAGTCGCTCTCTCACAGACCTGATGTTGCCTCCCTCTGACTTTTCTACAAATACTTTCACGGTGGCTACTCCGACGAGCTACTTTCGCTTGTTCCCAAACTGCATGAATTTAAACGTGCTACTAGATTGGCATCTCAGTCCCACCCTTTCACTGTCGAAAAGGTTAAATGTAGCTGTCTATTCTACTCCAATAGCTTCATGTCTCACACTTCCCATCTGTGGAACTCCCTTCCTTTTAATTGCTTCCCTGATAGTTATAATCTAAAAATATTCAAATGCAATGTCAATCGACATTTTCAGATGCAATGATCTATTCTTCGTCCTTCCCTTCCTCCTTTCCTCAATCAAGCCTTTTTACTTTTGCTCCTACTCTCTGTAAAACCTTGCGTGCTAGTAGCACTCCTGCCTTGCTTAGGGCGAAATGCTTTTAAAAAATCTGCATATTTAATGTTGCTAAGATTGTGGCCGGCAATAATGTATCCTGCCAGGACTTCTCTCAGGAATAATTCACTGTAAAGATTGAATAAGTTTGGTGAGAAGGCATAACTTTGTCTTACGCAAGGAAGACCGAGTAAAGAATATGTTTGTAAATTTAAGTTCGCCTTGCACAAGATTTTATGGACAGAGGAAAGGAGGATTGTATTGCGCTAATCCTTGAATAGCAGCAGACCTACTTACTCTGTATCGTTATTCTGCTGTCTCAACGCAATCAAGCTGATTGTGAAACTGTCATCAATAGCCATCACGTTGGACAAATGGAATGATGAATAAGAAAAGAAAGAAAGACAGGGATAGAGATTTAAAAATCTAGACTAAGAAATAACTTCTTTATTTTGTTTTATTTAATTTGATGAATTAAACCTTTCAAAATATGTCTAGTAGATTGATGATAGAGAAACATGAATTCAAGTAATAATATACAAACATGACAGAAAACGAAGAAGTTTTGATCATTCATCCAAATTTTGTATGTGGCTTAATGTCTTATAGGACAGACGAGGAATGACGGCCAAGACAAAAAAAAAATAGTGAAAATTGATATGTAAATTCAGTTTAAAGGATCAGCAAATTGTACTTGATGAGGCCTGTTCTTACAAACCTAGATTCATGTGGCTTGAAAGCAGGACAAGAAATAAAGATGGATTCACTGAGACCATTTAAAAAACTTTACTTTAAACCATCGACCAATTTGTTAATGTTGTTCATTCCTGCAAATCGCCAAATCAACCTAGATGTTTTGGGATTGAAAGAAGAAGAAGAAAACGAGGAGGATGAGTAGGAGGAGGAAAATGATGAAAAAGATTAATACAAATATCAAATACATATTTTACGTCACTGATAAGTAACAGGTCATTGTTTATGGCCTTCTTTGTTTCAAAGAGCCACACGAGGTAAACGGTTACATTGTAAGAGGCAACATCACAGGCAAGGTAATAATGTCACCAAGAATAAAGGGGGGGACACTAAAAGGAAAATGAAGAAAAAGATTTAAGAATTTTTAGAAAGAAAAGGAAAGACACCCCTGAATAGGAAACAACAGATAAACCTCTACTTATGTTCAAAATACCTGAAAATAGGCGAACTTATCTACTCCTATTGATGAAAAAAATACGTAGTAAATGAAATTTAATATTGGATTTTGCATACGTAGAGATGTTTGATATATTTTTAAAAAATTAAGCACATAACAATTTCTGCCTGTCTGCCTGACTGTCAGTTTGTCTGTCGATCTGTCTATCCGTAGGTCTCTCTCCCTCTCTCTCTCTCTCTCTCTCTCTCTCTCTCTCTCTCTCTCTATATATATATATATATATATATATATATATATATATATATATAACGATATATAATTTATTTGGACAGGGTTTCGTTGACGTACCACGTCTACACATGCGCACGAAACGAGAGACGCAGGTAGTTTAATAATTTTTGGAAAGAATATTTTTGAAAGAATATTTTTTTTCAATCTAGCCAAAGTCATCTGTATTCTTTTTTCTCCATCAACTTTGTCCCTGGCTATCCCACGCTGTGGCAACAGAAAATCTACCAAGAATGGTGATATATCGTAAGAGCCTTGAATGCAAATTTAATGAGGCTGAAATAGTGATCAAGGCACTAGCCACTCATTTTCATTTCAGTTGATTATTTTATGTTTTAATGAAAGCAGCATTCAAAATTGTGACCCGTTTTGATCTGGTGAAAAACCTATGCGTTTTGTGAGATGTTATTTAAAATGTCCATTTGGGATCATATATTCTCTTGTTTAAACTTCTTGAGGTTTCACCAATATATTCATTCTGCTAATCCCTGCTTTTGATAGAGTCAATTCCTCTTTCAAGTTTTGGCTGTTTTTATTTTCATTTTTTATTCTGTCTTTGATTATTTTATATGTAGTTGTGACAAATTTTGTTGAGTTTAGATTAATTATTTTCAGTTGTTTATTTTATTTTATTTTATTTTAATGGGCACGAACTTGTCGCCCGCGGCGAGAGTGTCTCCCTCCACACATGTATGTGTGTGTGTTTGTGTGTGTTGTGTGTGTGTGTGTGTGTGTGTGTTAGTGTGTGTGTGAATGTGTTCGTATGTGTGACATTTGTTCCAAAATATGATTCATATTGACTTAAATATAAGTAATGAATTTTTGATTAAGAGGACAATTCCTTCTGTAGATTTCGATGTTCATTTCTATCATTATTTGAATATTATAATTTGTAAAGACATTTGATATTTTACCAATATATCCATTCTAGCAATTCCTGCTTTTGACAGAGTCAATTCCTACTTCAAGTTTTGTCTGGTTGTTGTTGTTTTTTTTTTTTTTAATTAAGTCTTTGAATATTTTATATGTAGTTGTGACAAATTTTATGTTGAGTTTAGATAAATTATTTTCAGTTGTAGATATGATAGATTCACCGGGTAGAATAATAGTAACGTCAACAAAGCCCAGTCCGATGAAATCCTAACGGATGAAAAGCGTCACAAAAAACGTTTCCAGTTTGTTATATTTGATATAGCCACGATGGAGAGTTGAGTTCAAATTCCAGTCGTACTGAGGGCTTCCAGTCGAATTCATTACATTCACTTACGTACTAATACCCTTTGAAAAGGTATTAATCCTATTCTTCTCTCTCCAGCTATGGGTAATTAGCAGGACAGACTTGGTTTCTATAGCCTTAGATGTCAACTGGTCTAGGAGAAGGACAACTCTGAATTCAAAATCTGTAAAAGGTCGTTTGGGGACATTGTGGCACCTAATGCACCAGGTCCTGTATTCGGCCCTTCAAAAAGTGTGGTTGGTTCTGCACAAATCCTTTACCACTATAATCAAATCATGTGTGCTGGGCTCTGGTTGTCGCTTCCTCGGAAGTTGACCCTCATACTTCGAATACGGCGGGAGAGTCCACTATATATATATATATATATATATATATATATATATATATATATATAGTTCGTCAGATCTGCTTACGATCAAAATGTCTACATACTCTGTCTAGGATCAAAGTCTCACTATTTAGGATGTGTGCCAAAGATCAGTGTAATATTTGTGTGTTCTGTGAATAATCTTAAATATGCATCCACGCGATTAAGCCAACACCTTCCACTCAACAAAAGAATTGGGAAACCAAAGCAGATGAAGAAGTGTGAAAGAATTTGTGGTGAAGGAAATGTAAAAGATTAAGTAAGGAATTTATAATTAACGAAAAGAAAAGCGAAATATACGAAGGTATAAAAAGGACAAAGATGAAAGCAAACCATAGACAATCTTAATGTCATGATTTCATTCCTCTCTATTATCGCTTTGATCTTTTGATTTGGGTGTAGCTTTATTTAATATTTTTCTCTTTAGTCAGAAAAAGGCAAGATAGAATATTCTTGAGAATTCACACACACACACACACACACACACACACACACACACACACACACACACAAATATATATATATATATATATATATATATATATATATATATATATATATATATATATATACGAAAATATTTATTAAATATTAATTATTGACCAAAAGACAGAAATGAAGCACGGAGATTAAGGTTATAAGTCCGGATTTTTCGAGCACTCCTGTGACCTTCATCAGAGGAGCGAGAAATAAGAAAGAAACACTGAAGACTCACAATCTTATTATTGATTATTGAATTACGGCGTGACGTAACTTGAGTTTCACAGGACGAAACTCACCTACATAAGCACTCACGAGTCTGTCTTATTTTTGGGAGCCATAATGAAGGGAAAAAATTCCCCAAAAACAGCAAAAGTGAGAGTTAGCGAATGTAGCACCATCCAATATTGTGTATATCCGGTGAAGAAACAACGTCTTCCTCATGTAGCGCCACGTGACGACGTATTATATTATGAGAGATGGCACCGTAACCAGGAAATGCTGTACGTCAGGTCCGGCGAAAATCGAGGACCCTCTTTATATGAAGAAAAATACATGACAAAATAGAAAAAGTTTCCTAGTGTAGCGTTTCATCATTTAGGACTTCATCGAAACTCGTCACGAGAAAAAATTTCCCAATTTATATATTTTTCGCTTACATTGGTATTGATATATAAACATTTATTTTGAAATGGACAAAGTCCGACAGTTATTTTAGGACATTTTTATATTTATACATTCTTTTTATAGATACAAATATTTAAGTAAATGCTCTGTTTTATAATAAACAGTAATAATTTGTCGTCTGCGGCGAGAGTGTGTGTGTGTCATTTGTTCCAAAATATGCTTCACATTGACTTAAATATAGGTAATGATTTCGATGTTCATTTCTATCATTATTTAAATATGATTTTTAAAGACCTTTCTTCTTGACCATGGCAAATTTACGAAATAAAACTGTCTAAATGTTATCTATGCATATCAAGCCTTAAAAAAAAAGCTAGCTTTTTACCCTTCTGAACCATAACTTATGTGCAGATTTGTTTTTTTCAAGACCAGTAGTCATTTTGAAATATTTTACTCTATTGTCATATATAAATAGTAAAAAAATTGAATAGACAAAATGCCTGAAATAAGCAAACACGTGATTACCATTCCCAATCTTCGTTATTATCGAACTTCCATAGAATCCCTTTTCGTCCTATAGATTGGCAGCCACATTTTAAAACTATCAAGCATCAAAACTGAGATATCAGCATTAGAAGTAGTAGAATTTACCAGCAGGATTTGCAGGAACACACAAAGGCAGTAGATCCTATTTTCTTTCTGTATCATTTCATTACCTACATCTAGTCTTTGATTTTGATTTGGCCTAAACAACCAACCATCGAAAGAACCGACAAACAGACATTTGGCGTTGCTGCTGTGCTTTCCCGAGCAACTATGTTATTACGTGGTAGTATTACCGTCTCAAGCTCCATCGGTTTTGATGTCGTTCTTCTATAGATTTTGTCAACCCAAGCGAGAGGACACATTCTGCTTTGCTATTAAATCCATAGCTGGCGTAAGAAGTGAGGAATACACATATTTCCGAAATATATTTGTGTGAAAGTAAACGCAACGGACTCGGCTGGAAATTGAAATCGGCTCACCGTTTCCACTATACGCTACGGGCATATCTAAAATATCATCCCTATCCTCAGCTTAACTATTATAAACAGCAACAATAACATGATGAAAATAATAGCATTCCACACCAAAATAGTTATGTTAGAGTATTTATAGGAAATGTTTTCCAAGATTAGATTAAATAATAATAATAATAATAATAATAATATAAAAATTGCATATCTGCTTATATCTCTGAGATGACGTATTATTTGCATTATTCGAACTGCTATTTCAATGACATATTCCTAACTTTTCGGCCGTTGTACGCTCCGACCTTCTTCAGGTGATTGGAATTTCGAAACGAACCATTTATTTCGTCCACCGTGCCAGGTTATTCTAGTTCCACGTACCATGCCTCTTCTGGATTTATCAGTTATTTCCCTTTAACTAAACTCTCCACAGTTTTGGCTCATAACTTTTGTGGCCTGGTATTGAACTTACAACTCTTTGGATCTTGTCACTGGATCTAATCAACGTCTTTATCGACTGGCCTAGTGGATAAAGTGGTTGATTAGATCCAGTGAAGGGATAACAGTCCGAATAATGTAAATAATGCAAATAATGAAAAATTAAAATTCCTACTAATTATTTTGAATTTTCTTTGATTTTCATTATAAAACAATATCAAATGAAAAAAAAACCCATAAAATTACAACCACATCCACCAACTTAACCAGAACTTTTTCAATAAGGACGCCCTTGACATTATTTTGTCTTTTTGTTTTTCGTTTCTTTTGGATCATAGTTTATATTTTTTAAATTTTCTAATGAAACAAATAAATGAATTGTATGAATTCATTAGAAAATAAATAAAATTGGATTTCGTTGTTGTTATTTTTGCAAGGAGTATATTTTTGAAAGGAGTATATTTTTGCAAGGAGTATATTTATACTTAAATATATTACATGAAGGAATAGAGTAGCAGAAGGCATCCTCAATTCTTCCTTCCTCTTCTCATTATTTGAGCTATACCTGTATACTTTCTTTCTCTCTTTGATTTGTTGCATTTTTTAAATCCACTGATCATGTTTTTCTTTTCGCTCCGTCGACTCATCAAAATTGGATTTGGCTTTTATGTTTGAATCACAAAGTCCAATGTTTTCATTCTGTAAGAGAGATTCAGATTTGTGAATATAACATTGATCTATAATAGAATTTTCGTCGTTTGCCCAATTCTTTGTGGATGAAATTCCGACTCAGTCATTTTTGTTCTGGGATCGACTTACTTTCGTCTTATTTATAATCCATTTTCATATTTACCCCATGTTATTCCTGGAGGATGACCGACAGCAACTATAATACCCCAACCTATTTTATCGATTCGGCCATGAGACCCTGGTTCGTATCTTACTTCAGTCTAATGGTCAAGGAGTTGATCCTTTGATACGATCGATTTGATGAACCGATGCCTGCACACGGCACAATTTGGGAGTGCTTGAGCACCATATGATGGGATGATTCAAAACATCTGAGTGAACTGTTTAGATGGAATTATTCAGCATCAGTCTATGGATATGCTAACACAAAATTAAAACTCAAAGTAACTGAGAGATTAGGCAAACTGGTCCTGTTCATTTAGGGATAACACCAGAGTATGTGTTATATCCCAGAAATTGTAATTAAGGTCTGCTCAGCATAAACCAAGGATTAGCTTGTTGAGCGTAAAAGGAAAACAAATGTGTAAAAAAAAAACAAAAAAAAAAAAAACAAACAAAAAAAACAGTAAAAGTGTAGAAGCAGGTGCCACAAGTGCTCAACTTATCGACTATAGCTCAAGGTCTCATTATAACGCTTGCAATATTATGTCTGAAAAATAGAGAAATTTACATAGGGTTTTTCGAGATTTCTTCTTTCTTTTTATGTGCCATCTTCTTTCAGGACGTAGATGATCATGGCTCTTCACACCCTCTATCCTTTCCAGCTCTTAACAAGCTCGTTTCCTCTGCTTCCTCCCCCAGACCACGTTCCCTCATCTACTTGCTTAAGCCCGCTAGGTATGTCACATGTTGCTTTCCTTTGTCTCTTTCCTCTAATCGACCCGTGAGTATCAGATTCTCCAGCTCCTCCTTCCTCATTATTTGTACCAGAAACTTCAGCTGCCTCTTCAAGATGCAAAGTATAAACCTCCCCCTTGTTTGCAATCTCTCTAAGACCTCATCGTTGCTCACACGCTCGGTCTATGATATCCTTAGCATCCTTCTGTAGAACCACATCTCCATTGCTTCGAGTCTCTTCTTCATTTTCGAGAAAATCGTCCAACATTCGCTGTCGTAAAGAAGGACAGATGCAGTGTAACAGCTCAGTATTCTTTTCATTGTTTCCAAAGAAATCTAATGAAGTCTGAATGAAGTACTGAATATATATATATTTCGAGACTTAGTACTTCATCATAGTTGTTTTCCATTGTGTTAGACAACAAGAGATTTTCTCTCGTATCGTTCTAAAGAATGTTTTTATGTCATGTCTACCTAACTACTATTTATGTTTAGCGTTGATATAAATAAAACGTCTGCTTATAGTTTGTAAATATATTTCAATTAATAGTGTATTTTCTACATTTTATTTTAAGACCGGAATGATTAAACTAATAAAGTATATTTAACATTTTTTTTACATTTTATGTTAACACTAACAAATAATTAGATAAAGAAACTATTTATTTAGAACCATGCTTTATTTACTGATCTTAAATAAGAGTAGATAGATGAAAACGAACATTTCTCTGCTTGCATTTCGACGGCCATATTTTAAAACTAAAACATAAATAATTAAAAATATAAAATTGTTTCCAGCTTCTGCCTAAAGAAAGTAAAAACGACTTTCAATTTTTTTAATTGTTACATTCAAACTATGAAATTGCAATCCTTTTTGCACAAATTGAAATATTTTAATGTTATTTTTTTAAATCTCTAAAAATATTTAACGAGAAAAGAGTAGAGGTTAATAAAATGGCGGAGGACCAAACATCAGGCAGGCTCCTTTGGTCTGGAAGGAATAGTATACATTGGTCTTGATTCGCACTGGACGAACTATTACGAGGATGAATTTACATTTTCTCGAGTGAGGTCCTAGTATTACAATATGTGATTCTTACCTGGTCATTGTATGTTTCCCATAACCACCTCTAACCTCTGGCAGGCTGTCTTCACCACGTTTACATTTTCATACTCTCTCTTGAATTGGTTGATCAGTCTTGAATTCAATAACGCTGATGGTTTTATTATTTCATTTTCTCCCTTGTAATCAATGTCATTTGTTTACATAATCGAAGTGATTTTCATAGTTCTCCTTAATTTGTCCTTGAAGCCGATTTGCTGAATTCACTTACGAAATCAATAAATTCCTTTTCCTCCCTTGTAATCAATGTCATTTGTTTACATGATCGAAGTGATTTTCATAGTTCTTAATTTGTCCTTGAAGCCGATTTGCTGAATTCACTTACGAAATCAATAAATCAATAATTAGCTTTTCAGTTATACAATTATAGAGATGACCTAAGGGATAAAAGAGTTGGTTTGTGAATTTGGTGATATAGTGGTTGTGTGTTCAATCCCTGGGTCGTGATTGTGTACTTGTAGTCAATAACTGAACAGTACTAAATGAAATGAGAGCTTGATGCTATCACGAGACATGATCAGTGGAACGACAATAGGCTACCCGCGTAGATTAAATAAAAGGTTCAATTCAGAGTTCGCTGTAGGTTAACCAGATCGATATGTAAGGAACCCTGGGAGGCACACTGGCCGAAACGTTGTGATAGCAACAACAAATATGTCGACAATTATCTGAATATAGTGTAAAATTAGAGAAAGAATAGAATAAATTTAACAAATATAAAGCATGAATGATCTTGATTAATTCTTACAGATTATAAATATTATAGGGATATCACGTCTAGTTATTATTTTTAGTACTGCTCCGTTAATGCTCGTCCCGTTTCCAGTGAGTTCAATCCCTGAGACGGGCAGTGTTTATATGACTGAACTAAAGGATGAAAATATTCTTTGTGACTCTTTTCCTTTTGCCTTATCCGCCTCTTCCTGATTTACCCATAATTACACGCGTGCTTAGAACAGTGAAAAAAAAAAAAAGGCTAGAAAAATTTTAAAAGAATTAGTAATCCGAAGAACTGAAACCGTTTAAACAAAGAAGTGATTTCATTTGTTCTTCAGGAAGAGTTAGCAGAGATCACTCAATAATAATAACTAGAAATCCAGAGAAATGTTATTCTAACATCTAACCTGAGTCAGAAAACGGTTACTGAAAAGAAATCCTGAAGATTTTTAACCATTGATATAACTTCTGGGATAATTTTTATTATAGTTTCTTTGTTGGTCGTTACGGTGTGATACTATACAAGTAGTTGGGCACCTCGCGGCGGTGTAATGGTTAGCAAGCTTGTCTTGCTAGAACAATTACAAGAGAGTAGTGAGTTCAATCCTCACTGGGTGCCCCATACTTTCGGCCTTGTGCCACTTCTGAGCTACTCTTGGAAAATCACTACTATACAAGTAGTTTATAATGTACGTGTGCACTTTTTCAATAATTATAGATTTGCAACTATATATGATAGAATTAATCTGAAAAAAAAAATGATAAACGAATAGATTGTTTTAAATTCGAATAGAATGTTTTTAAATTCATTGCAATGTTATTCTCTAGAAATAAGTTCTGTGAATGATTAACCACAGTCTGGAAAACTAAGTGTAAGTGAAAAATGTGTTTCTACACATTCTTCACTTACACTTAGTTTGCCAGACCGTGGTTAGTCATTGACTGAACTTATTTCTTTAATTTTTTTCATCCACTTTGTTATGGGATTCTTACGGGATGTTTCTTTAGTGTAAAGATTTCGAAATCTAAGCATTGGAGAGTAGCGACAGATTCTAGCTCGGTCAAGCAAAGAACGCATTTTATTTTCTCTTCTGATGAAGCCATGTGTAAAGAGCAATTCTGAAAGGCAAAAAACCCCAGTCATTTTGAAATTTCAAGAAATAAAATAAAAATAGTATGTACAAAGAATAATAATCAATATTTCAAATAACAAGGAACAACTAGTCACAGGAAGCATCGAAATATGCCTTAATAATTAACTGTTCATGTATCGCTCCAAAACTAAGTATTTAAAATTGCACATGGATATTATAAACCTTCTGTATGTTTGCGATATTAAAAAAATATTGAAATCATTTTCCCCATTTATGAGAAAAATGTATAAATTAATTTAAAATATAGAAAAAATAACAAGAATAGAGAAAGTATTTATGGAAGACGAGCATTAATATAGATAGATAGATAGATAAATAGATAGATAGATAGATAGATAGATAGATAGATAGATAGATAGATAGATAGAAAGGGCGAGATGGAAACTGGAGAGAGATTTTAGATTAAAATAAGTAAAACAATGTTGAAGTTTTGATAGAAAAATTGTGTGTTTTTTTTTTAATTCAATAAAATTGCCAAGAAGTGAAGGCCATTATTTCATCCACCCAACATGCGAGAACAATAAGAATGAAAAAGAAAGAAAACAGAAAGATGAAGAAAGCCGTGACAACAAGCTTTTCCGGTTCGATAAATGAGAGTCTCATAAACGGGGGCAAGAGAGAAGAAAAAAAAAAAAATTCGATGAAGCGACGAATGGCGTACGTTTTGTAATGTTTTCTTATTATTTGTTTACTACTTATCAGCACAAGCCATCGTTCTTTTTCCACCCGATTTTCGAATGTTTTCTTCTTCGTTATTACACCAAGGAGAAGAGTACTAATGCATTTCAGTGATATTCATTAGATTTTGGTGAATACATCTTTAGCGTCCCGCACTTTCAATCTCACCAATGTGTCCTGAGTCACGGCTGAGTGTAACGCTTGCCTGCATAGCTAATATTTTATAGGCTTTGCTTGAAAATATCAAGGTCCCCCGTTTTTGTCAACTTTCTCTTTTTCTCTTCCCTTACAGCTAATTTGCTTTATCACTCTTGTCTCTATCTCGAATTTCACACCCACAAATCTAGTCATTCTTCTGTTGTTCTATAGTTCGTCCAAGTTTTATACAGACACACACACACGCATTTGCACAGAGACATGTACAATAATATGCCAAAAACAATTTCTTTTGCTGAACTAAAGTTATCTCCCTTGCAAATATTAACTTATTCAACTATATATTGATCACATTCAGTTATATGTCATGCGTGATACACGCTTAGACGATCTTGTATATTTCGATGCATGACTGACGAGGTAGATATTTTTTCCTGCAGTAGGTTGCCAATTCTTTCTGCGATAGAGCAATTGCCATCAAAGGCTATAGAATCCGGTCTGTCGAGTTATTTACCCATATCTGGGGTGAAGAAGATGATTCATACCATTCCCAATATTATTAACACGTAAATAATTCCTCAACCAGAGCCGCTATCCACTACTCCACCGTGCCTCCATTGAACACATTACGTTTTTTAAAAAGTCAATTCACCCACCCCAAGCAAGGCGATAATAACACTAACACGCAAGGCGGATATTAGAGTAAAAGAGAACGAAAAGAATTTTAAACGAACTGGAGACACAAACCTGAACAGGAAACAATGGATAAACATCTATTCCTGTTCAAGAGATCGGGAAGGGGTGTGAAGCAGACGATAGGCGAATCTAATTACTCCTATTGAAAGAAAAATATAAATAGTAAATAGAATGTTAGAGATTAGGCGGAGATTTTAGAAGTATTGCGTTGAAGTAGATTTCAGAAGAAGGAAACATAAATCCAGTCTTAAACAGGAAACAAGGGATAAACCTCTATTCCTGTTCAAAAGACCAGGGAGGATTTCAATTATCGTAGATTGATTAGTTTGAGCCTTGGATTGTGAAAAACGTAATGCTCATTTGATCCAATGTTATATAGTTAAAAGAAACAATAACATAAATAAGAAACATAAAGATAATGATAATGATTATAATCCTTTTACAGGCATCGATATATTCATGCATAAGTCCTTCGCCTAACAGGGAAAGATCAATTATTTTACACATGAATATTTATTTTTCAATATAGTCTTTCATGTCGGCAATGCAATTACTTGAATGTTACATGCAAATCACAGAGAGCAAAAATTATGCAGTGAACATGCATGACAGATTCGAGTGAGGCTGAATATACATTGATCGGTCCTACTTCATAGTATCTCTCTGTCCACACACACGTTTTTATTAATATATATATATATATATATATATATATATATATATATATATATATATATATATATATCTTAAAATATTTCACCAAAATAAACAAAAAAAAACAGTTTCATCAAATTAAAATTTTTCCCGGTGATGCCGTATCTTAAGTCAAACGTGTCGAGTGTCACTTTTTTTCAAAATGATCATACACATGCACACACACAATCACACACGCATACATACACACACATGCATGTATATACACAAAGAAATGTAAATCAATATCAATAAATTTACAGACTGACACATCAAACAGGTTGCGTTCGGTAAATTGACGCCATTTTATATATTTTTAATTTCGCGTATGCGCATTGTTGATTTTTGGTATTTTGTCGATTGCACAGTATAGTAAGCCAGTTAGGCACCGTCTGTGACAAAAACGACCAACATGACGCAAATTCCTCCACCAGAAATTTAGAAACGACATGCTGTACTACTTGGTATTCGTACCAGAAATTCAAATCCTAATATTTCAGTTTTGTGTATCAATCTGAGGACCCTAAGATTCGGAAAGATTGGATGATATATTCAATCAACATCATGGCGTTTGAAGTGATCACTATTGATGGTGACGTTATGCCACCATTCAACTTCCCATAGGGCCTTAGACTCCGCATGGAGGTCTACATGAAGTGCAGTAAGGAGGTAGTACTGCCTTGGTTCAAGAGGGTGGCTGTTGGTAAAAAAAATAAACAGGACTCTGCACCATGACACACAAGCACGAGAACCCAGTCATATGTTTCAGACAATTTCTGCGACTACATCACCCCTTACATCTAGCTATAAATTTCCCCAGTCTGCAACATGTGTGGGGCGCAGTTGAGCAGAAACCAACAAAACTCCTAACACAAAAGATTAACTGAAGGCAAGGATTATGGCAAAAATGTGACCACCCAGAATAGATGCAGGAGATTTCTAACAATGAGACCGACCAGAAGAGTTGCAGAAGATTGCGAAGTCGTCGGGTGGCCGTGGTTGAAGCTAATGGCGATTTTATTGAATAAATTTACTCTTTAGTATTTCGAGATATTTTAATATTGGTGAAAGTATGTATTAAAATGAGATGTCATTGTTATTTTCATTTTTGCGTAATTTAGACGACAATTTATACATTGCTCCTATAGACACACACACACTCACACACACGCACACACATGCGCACACACACACACACACACACACACACACATATATATATATATATATATATAGGCAGCATATCTTCATTCAAACATGTTCCATTGTATAACGTAGATATATTTATTTTCATATATATATATATATATATATATATATATATATATATATATATATATATATATAGCTTGATCCTGATAGTAAAGCCTATAATAATTTCATCAAATCTAAAGAGTCCAAGTTAGTTGATAAACTAGTCTTAATTAGTAGCACAGTACCTGAGATCGAAAATTTAGAGACGTTCATAACCCAACACTATATACGTAGTATCATTTAAGATTTAAATAATTAGGTTAGGCTTGAATATTTTTCAATATTTAACATTCTTCGCCATGATCTCCTCTGTTATACAAAACGTGAATCCTCAATTTGATTGCATTTTCACTCTTCACAACATCATCATTATTATTATTATTATTATTATTATTATTATTATTATTATTATTATTATTTCCTTTGGGTTCTGTTGTATACACGTTTCTTTCTCGGTCCCAACCCTAATCCAATTGCCAAATTTAGCTTCAGGAAATTTTCCACGGATCATTTTTGTCAAAAAATATCAGAAGACCACACAAATTTTACATAGATAAATCTCTTCGTAATATGTGAGTTATTATTATTATTATTATTATTATTATTATTATTATTTCCTTTCATGTCTTGCGTATACTCATTTTTTCTGGGTTCTGACCAGAGATCTAAGTTCAGAAATAGCATCATGATTTTTTCCACTGATCAGTTTTGAAAAAAAAATCACACATATTTTACATAGATGAAGCCCCTCGAAAGGTAAGGTCAGTACTTGTGAGAAAGTATTTTTGTATTTCTTTAAGGCATGGGCTACGAGGAATAACTTCAGTGAGTTTATTAGAAATCTTTTCCAGTCAATCCCAGGGCTCCAACTACAACTGAAATTGTTGATGTCCTCATGTGCCACATTTTTGAGATTTCGATTTGAAGGTCCTTTATTTTGATAGTTTTTAAGATCTTCAAAGATACATTGCAGTTTGCAGAGACTACTTTTTCAATAAGAAGTCACATTTTGTGTTTGTGGGAACTAATCAAGATTTTTGGGGCGATTAGCTTTGATGGTTCTGTCTGCGTGCGTTGTAAAGTCCCATAAAATTGTTACTGGTCATATCTCCATAACCCGACTTGGGTGGTTCTCATCCCAATTTCTTTCAGTTTCCTTCCCGTAGAATTCGCAGATTTTCCAGTGCAGATATTGGCCCAATCTGTCATGCCGAGTTTTATATTTAGAGGGTACCAATAACGCACAACCTGATACAAGACGTTTCAATTGTTTCTGGATATTCATCACGGAATATGCATTTTGGGATAACACAATTTTTCAATATGTTGGCTTGGTAATTTCTATTTAGCAAACATTGTTCATGTGTTAGCCAGAATAAAACTATCGGTTTCAGCTTTTAAGTCTGCAGTACGTAGTCACTGATGGGGTATGGGGTTTGTCTACGTCAGCTTGTTTGGCACGGGTAGGGTGTTGAACGTGAAGAGGTTTATCTTATTGTTTCTGTATCTAGTCGGTAGCATTCTCTTTTTCTTTCTTTTTTAAATATTTTGCAGCTGCATTCAGTGTATTATGCTTCATTTGCACTTCTTCACCCATTTGAAACTCCGTTTTGAACTTGTTGGATTCCTTTATTAAAAATACAGTTTCTTATTTCTTTCATGTTCTTTGACACATCATCACCCAGTCTTCTGTAGTTTCCTGGTATTTTGAGGGCCAATTGTTATAGTTTTGTAAGACAGTTCTAGGTGAACTAATCCTCTACCTCCTTCGGATCTAGGCACATACAGGAAACCAACATCAGCCTTACGACGATTCATGCTTTAGCAGACGAGAAGCTTTCTCGTTTTGACATCCATTTGGTTAATGTCAGCTATAGTCCCGTTAAGGGTGATGAAACTCTATTGCACTACAGGGACAGCCAAGGTGCTTATGACTGATATTCTGTTTTTATTTTTAATTCAGCTCGGTGTTCAGTACTAGAGGCACACCCCTGTAGTATTCCTTTCTTACCGTCTCCTTCATTTTGGGCATGCTCTATTATATCTCCTTCGCTAATTCCTAGGCTTATAGGCTACTAATAGGCATGTTTCATTTCCCTAATCTTTGTGACAAAATCTAAATCGATTGATTGTGAGCCTGTAATTATTATTATTATTATTATTATTATTATTTAAATTATGTAGTGCGTTGTTCACTGATGGACTCTAGTACATCGCTAGGGTTTGGGGTTACCATATGGCTGTGATGAATTGAATCCTCCTTAATATATGATCAGCGCTAAATAAGAGAATCTTCTGGAGAGTTTTTATTTTGATGTGACCAGGGACCTATTGGTCGTACCTGTCTATCCTTTAATTGACCAGACTGAGAGCACCTATTAACACTGCTATTGCTCTGTTCTTCATGCTTCACATTCTTTTAATTAATCTATTTTCAAATCTTTACGTTTGGAGAGGTCTTTCCTGTAGTTTTAAATTCTTTCGTTAAGGAAGCACATGTCAAAGAACAAATACGTTTTTCCTTCATGTCTTACCATAATTTCTTCATCAATTTGGATCGCCAGAACAGTAACTTCATCGCTTCTTTTACAGTTGATGGCTCAGGTTTATCGTATCTATTATTATTATTTTATTTTCTTTGATTTCTGGTGTGAATTCATTTCTTTCAGGGTTTCGCCCAGGGGCCTAATTTCAGAAATGGCATCATGACAATTTCCACTGGGAATTTTTTAAAAAAGAAAGAAAAAAAAAACCCACATATTTTACATAGATAGAACCCTCGTAAAGTGTGGGCTGTACTCGGGAGAACAATTATTTGTATTTCTTTAAGGCATGTGCTACAAGGAATCCTTTAGTCTGCCTATTCGTATCTTTTCCAAACAATCCGTGGGCTCCAACTACAACAATTATTTGTGATGTCGTCATGTGCCACAGTTTTGTGATTTCGTTTTCATGGTCTTTGTATTTTGATAGTTTTTTTTAAGAGCTTCAAGGACACATTAACGTCTGCAGGGACAGCTATATAAATAAGGAGGCAATTTATTATTAGTATTAGTATTATTATTAATATTAATATTATTATTAAACACACTTTTCGATCTGTATTTGTTTTATAATCACATGCCGCGTCATAATCACTGACCTTGGGCAAGCGAATGATGTGATTATTTTAGTTTCTACTTAATTAAACAAAAGGCAGCATTATCAAAATTGTTAAATGTAAAAAATCTCTTCGCAGTATATAGGAAATGTTTGTTAGAATTATTATTTTGTATTTCTTGGAGAGAGTGAGCGCACTAGAGAATTGTTAATCTATGGTTGATTTACTTTCATAATCAGGTCGAAAACTCCAACCACAACAGGAAGAGTTTTAATTTTTAATGCCACATTTTTTTTTTCTGTTTTCATTCTCCCGGTGTTTGTATTTGCTTAGTTTTACAAAAACCTTCACAGAGATGATTTTGTCACTCAGTACGCTCATCTCACTATTATTATTAAAATTATTATTATTTTTGTTCATCTTCATAGCTATTACTATTATAATAATAATAATTATTATTATTGTTATTATTATTATTATTGTTGTTGTTGTTGTTGTTGTTGGTTACATATTTTTTTTTTATTATTATGTTTCTGTCGCATAATTCTGTTCTCCTACAAATTCAAGAGCTTTTCGCAGAATCCTTCGATTAAATGATGGCAGTTTTTTGGAGTTCTATCGTCTTGGCATCTGTTGTAATTTTTCCTAAGCGCTCTTTCAGGTTTCTAGGTAGTATTCTAAACGCAAATATTAATATAAGAATCAATTCAGCTGTCATGTTCCATAGCTTCCTTAACTTCATATCCGCTTCCTGGTAATTTTAATTTTTTCTTTTTCTTTTTAGTTTCTTTGGTTTCTTTTCTTGTATCGTATGAAAAAGTAAAATGAATAATTTCACAATAAATACTCTCCTTATTTAAAACAATTATGAAATCTCGTCATTCTTCAATGACATGATGTGTTTGGAATGAGAATTGCAATAATATCTCGTCACTGTCATTTTCTACCACTATATTTCTGACTGATATCCGTGCCATTTTTCTTTCATGCTGAAGTCAAATGTACCACATATTTCCGAAAGGAATCTCTTACCAGTCCAATCTTGTGTTATTTTTGTATCAACTTGCGGCATTCATTGGTAATGGTAATGGTAATAATAACTGTTTCCCTACAAGAAAACATTTGGAATACAGTACTGTGAAATTTATAAAATCTTTCTCTTAAAATGCTTTTTTAGGAAAACCGGTTTCTCAAATCCAGTATCCATTTATCGCTCTTTCCAATAGTGATGGGGGTTTCCTTCCGAATCTTCAATTTGAAGTGGTTTGGAATCTTAACATCTTTATTTATTATTCATTTGGAATATTAACATTTTTATTTATTATTCTTTTTAGTGTTTATTTTAGCGATTGAGACTCATTGAGTATATCTTTTGACTTTTACTAGAGTTCAAATGATACAAAATATTCTCAGGACCCTACGACTCTGGTCAGTAAACTTTAGGAATGATGTTGTGTGGATAATCTTACTCTTTGATAATTTCTAAGTCTTCTATTCCCTTACCAATGAGACTACGCAAGATGTAGTTATTATAACGTGTAACCTATATCTCGAATAATTACTTCAGTTCTTAGGTCGTGCTGAGTATGACGATTAACTACATCCGCCTCCTCGGTATGACGATAAACTACATCCGCCTCCTAGGTATGACGATACACTACATCCGCGTCCTGGGTAAGACGATAAACTACGTCCAACAGCAAGGCATCTGATCAGGGGGTTTTGAGGAGCGTGGAACCACCTCTTAATTGTTGGTCTTCCCAGTTTCACCCTGACCCGCGGTGATAGCACCTATGGGCAAATAGTTAACACTCAGATTACATTCGCGTCCTGGGTATAACTAAATAATTTCTAATGACCTGGACTGTGTGAAATCTTTAACTTTCAAATTCACGGATAATTTTATTGTTTTTGAGAAACAATACTTACACTTATGATAAGAGTAATCGCAATATGAGCAGTTTCTCTATACGGAAATATTTGGAATTCTTTGTCCTAGCAGCCAGTACTGCTTTCGGATGAAATTTATAAAATCATTATTTTTATAGAAAATAGGTTTTTCGTGTTAGTTTTATATTATCCTTTTCCATGTACTAATGGGAGTTTCCTCCTTAGTTTTTTATTTCAAGTCATGCGGAACGTCAGCATCTTCATTCTACCAATATTCCCTCTTTGAATTACATACGCTATTCCTTTTAGTTGTTGCCGCTATTGAAAGTCCTCAGATGATATGT
>CAHIKZ030000380.1:1920000-1930000 GCA_903632075.3 Acanthosepion pharaonis | reverse complement strand
TTTACTATAAAACAAATATTTTTAGACTTTCATACTATTTAGGGGCTAATTATTTGTCTATAGCTCTGACCCTAATAGGTGTTACTACTCCGTGTCAATTTGGATATGGGAACAACAGCAATTAAAATGTGGCCAGACGCTCCTCAAAAAATTCCCGCTGCCGGATGTAGTTTTTTCGTCTGACGAGATTAATGAACTAATCTTGGTTGCAATGACAAGCGATATCGTATCTCTTTTTTCATTTGTTCACTGTGCAACCACAGATATATACTTATAACAAATATTTCGAGAAATCTCTTGATATCTCAACGTTCAATGTGTAATGGTTTTATAGATACCATGTGCGTCGTATTTAAATGAATATTTTACTCGATGCCAAAGTGTCATCTTGCACATTCTTTGTCTTTACTTATAATTTGCCAATATTATATCTCCAGGGTTTTTTTTTAACGGATGCCGAGGCGGAAAGCTGAAACCATTACTTAACCCACACTCAAGGATAAATGACATGAAATGCTGTGTTATTTTTTTCTTTCTATGTTAACCCCGTTTAGAGAATGAAAACTCTGTAAAAAATCGTGGAAAGGCAACATGAAACCACTTCACTATCTTTCGCCATAGCGCATGGTAACCGACAAGTAAAAAAAGAAAAGGAATCTATAGAGTCCTTACCGACTATGACATTAAATAGTCATTATTTTTTGTATGCCTGTACACACACACACACACACACACACACACACATATATATATATATATATATATATATGACAAACCGCAAAGTTTGCTTTTTTCTTATCATTAATATTTCTTATTAATCTGTTTCAATATTTGTTTCCTTTGTCGTTCTTAACTTTTGTAACTAATCAAAATAAAGTTAACTTAATAACAATTTCCAGCTTTCCTTCCAAATGTTGAAAGCGCCATTGTTTCTGATATTAAAATAATGTCTTTCCGTATATGTTTCTCGACATTATAGTATTGTCTCCAAATAATCCCAGTAAAGAATCTCGTAACGCATTGAGGTCGTGTACTGCAGTAATAGCAGCAGTGGTGTGTCTTTGACAAGATAGCCTGATAGAGCCCAATCATCTCCAACCTCGTTTTAATTCAGAATTTTCCTTCTCCTAGACTGTTAGCCAACCTAGGATATAAGTCTAAGTCTGTTCTGTTATTTATCCATAGCTGGGCTGGAGATGGATCCATACTTTCTTCAGGGTTATTAAAGCTTAAGAGAATGTAACGGACTCGACTGGAATTCGAACTCCGCTCTAGTATTTCTTATTCTAAGCCGCAATCCATTACGCCACTGCACATTCACTATAATATTATTCGATGGAAAATCGGATGTAAGAAATGTATAACCGATTTTTCTTTTTTTTTCTGAAATCAAATTAATATTTATGAGGCAAATAACAGAAAAGCATTGAATGTAAAGAAAATTTTAAAGCTACTATTCTATTCAATTCTTTACCCACGACTGTTACCGTATTTTGAAAAAGGCTTACCGCCATTTAATCTCCCATCAAGTTCTCCAGATAGCATTGCACATAATAAACAATAGTTATATTCAGTACCGTACTAAGGAGAAGACATTCCGTTATGTGACCTTGATTGCTCCCACCATTTTTGACTCTGGGTAAATAAATACATTAAAAAATATTACGAATAAAAGCATTGACCCACACGAGGTCAACTCATATTTATATATCGATAGATATTGATTGTGTTTCTCTCAATAGTATTGCTGGAAAACATCCAAAATCTCTGAGTAAATCTAATGTTTTTAATCGTTCTGAGAACATTTCAACCAGAAAACATTTCTTATTACGATAACGTTATTTCATGAAGAACACGTGTTTCTGTATACATAGATGTTTCTTTAGAAACAATGTAACTAAAGTCTACCGGCCTATATCATCTGTCGTCTTGTTAAAGAGAATAGATCAAGACTTATAAAGGACGCGAATGTGTTGCACGATTCATGCACTTCTAAGGCAATTGTTTCAAGACAATTTTTCAAGGCATGAAATTTGTCTCTCTAATGCCCGACTTTCAAACACTCTTCTTGTCACGTTTATGTCCAAGATATATCGTTCTGCAAGAGAGAAACGAGTTGATCAAGCAAATGTCTTATATCCATTCATATTCAACTTAAAAAGAATCATAATGCCTCGGAGAAGATTGATGTCTTGCTGAAAACTGATTATATGATAAAATTTCGTAATTTGCATGAAAAAAATGACGCAGAAATTAACAGGTTTTTAAACACACCAGTTTATATGCTGTATTCTGGGGAAGACAACAGAAGATATAGTCACGTATTTCACATTGACGCTACCCCCAGTTTTTAATATTTTTACCACAAGCAAAGCATGAATACCACTAATAGGCAGGGGTTTGCAAGGCTGTAAGTGAAATAGAAGACAGAGAACAGGGAGGATTGAGGCTAGGATAAAATATAAAAGGGATTTTAGAAGACAGGCGATTGACGATGCATTTAGATTTTTTGAAGATTATAGTCACCATGAAAGCAAATAAACAGAAGGGTGTTCCACAGTTAGGAAGTATGAGAAAGGAAACTTGCAGTAAGTAACGGTTGCATTTAGCCATTTCAACACCAAAAGGATGGGACCTAGATGCCAATCTAGTAGCACACTTAAATTCATGTATTCAGGTCTCTTGGAAAAAATTCTTGTCATCATGAAAATATTTGTAGAAATGACAAAGCGAAGGTACGTCCCGGCAGTGAGAATGTGACTGAAGTCGAGATGCCTGGTTAGGATCGCTTACATTGGAAATATTTCGATGGCTTTTATCAAGAATTTCTAAAAGTACAGCTGATTGGTTTGGTTTGGTTTGTTTTGTTTTACGGCATATCAACCCCTCAATGGGTTATTTAATGCCAACAAATTTTTATTGCTGGTAATATTTTTTTCCTTCATAAATCTATTTTTGGTAATATATTTTTCTTCAAAAACGTATTGCTGGCAATAATTTTTTTAAAAAAGTATTTCTGGTATTCAAATCTATTTTTACATAATCAATTTGGGGGTATAACTATTTGCCCATAGCTGGGGCCCTAACAGGTTCTACCACCTCGGGTCAGGGTGGACCTGGGAACACCAGCAATTAAGAGGTGTTTCCACGCTCCCTAAAACCTCCTGATCAGAGGCCTTGCTGTTGGACGTAGTTTATCGTCTTACCCAGGATGCGAACGTAGTTTATCTTCTTACCCAGGATGCGGATGTAGTTAATCGTCATACCCAGGATGGAGAAGTACAGCTGAATCATTAGACTAGATATAGTAACAGTATTCAATGCACGGACGAATGGTAGATTTTCAAATGTGCAAGATGGATTCTGCTGAGAAAAAAACTTTTGGCACGACATAGTGACCCAACTTTCCTTGGAGTCGACGCAGCTATTGATCCGATGTAGTCGTTCCACTTCAAGTCAGTAGAAAGCGTGTAGCCAAGAAGGCGCAGTGTGTTGCTCGTTTAAACCCAATCTCAAGATTTCGAATGTTTGCTTTCAAATTCTAGGGCACATTACGTTTGACCCAGTTAAGATTACATTTTTGCATTTTAGCTAAAGGTTTACGAGATTGTATTTTCATCTAGCATAAGATAAAAGGGATGAAATCCGTTGTTGAAAAACCGGATAGCTTTATCACACAATGGGATTTTACATCTTTTAAAATCGCACCTTTATTTTCAAGCCGAAATTCATTGATTAGAATCTTACAGCTTATCAACCCTTTGTGGATTATTTAAAGCCGAAATATATTTTAGATTTTTAAGAGGTTGCTTACAGTACTCGGCGTTCGAAGAGGTCCACTAAATAAGTAACGACCGAAATCGACGTCATTTAACTTCTGTGATCAAACGAGTATTCAGATTTCCAGCATGTTTCGATTCAGGCCGGACGGAGGTTCTGTTGTCATTTTTATTTCTGAGCTGGTAAAATGGGAAAGCGTTTACATGAGGATATTTTGCCATTTTTAATCTCCTATTGTGGTTTATGCTTGGCATACTTGAGAAAAAGAATTTTCCGTCATTACTCACTCGATTATGAAGAAGTTATAGCCGCAGAAATATCTCCCTAGATTTATGAAAGAAAAAGAAGCTATGAATAATGAAAACTTGCGCTTTTTCCAGTGCAATTCAAGTAGCAATATAAGTATTTATCCAGAATTTTAAAGAACACTAGTTTTAAGAGGCACCATAAATTTATTGGTCCGAGGCCCCACAAATTTAGTTACGCCTCTTAACTGACACTAACAATATTTTAGGGACTCGTCTCATTTGACATTTTGGAAGTTGCAACGACTGACAAGTAAATTCAGAAAAATCCTGGTAGCCCAAGGAGAAGATCAGTTTTTAAAGAGAAAGACAAATAAGAGGTGTTTGTCCGCTGTGTGTGTGTGTTAAAAGCATTCGTAAATGTAATTATGTCATAAAAATATTTAAATGAAGGGTTACTTTACGAATGGGATTTATAAGAACATCAATTATCATCAAAGTTTAGCAGCTAGAAATGTCCTTGCTTTGAAATCTTGTACACATAAATTACCGTTAATGTGTATATTTCTGTAGAGTTAAATGTGTTTTTATGTTATATACATATATTTATATATAGACTACATTTCGGGTGATTTTAATTTTATTTTATTTCTTTTCCTTCACATAAGTGGACACAGTGATATTTACACAACATTCGTAACTACATACACGCGAGAACACACACCAGCACACACACATATATATGCATACATGCATATATATATATATATATATATATATATATATATATATATATATATATATATATGTATAAACATAAATAAATTGAAATTTATTAATTGAATATATATATATATATATATATATATATATATATATATAAAAATTTTTCAATTTAAATTAATTGAATATATATATATATATATATATATATATAAATATAAATAAATAAATTGAAATTTATTAATTAATTGAATATATATATATATATATATTAAAATTAATATATTAATATATATATTAAAAACTACGTGTCGTAGTAAAATTATATAAAAAAAAGCATAATATTTTTCTAAATAAATCCACATTACAACCAAAAACGTTTGCGGCACCTCTCTTCTCTTCTTTTTTAATATACATACTTTTCTCTCATTGGAACCACTACAACATATTTCTTTTATATATATATATATATATATATATATATATATATATATATATATTATTGTAATACATTACTTATATGGTCACAAAATATTTAAGTAAATTCTCTGTTTATAATAAATTAGTTGTAAATACTGTTTATTATAAACAGAGAACTTACTTAAATATTTGTGTCTATACAATAAAGTATGACAATAAAATGGATGAAAATGATTGATTGTCGAACTTAGTCTATTTCATGACACACACACACACACACACACACATATATATATATATATATAGAGAGAGAGAGAGATTGTGTGAGAGAAAAGTCTAAATAACCAACCTAACGAGCTTGTGTAATTGGTTGGCGAAACAAGATTTAGAAAATTTAGAAAATCACTAAGTGCCACAAAAAGAGGAAATTAGGGAGAGCCATTATTTCCCAATGTCCTTAATGGACATGACATATAGAAGAAAAAGTGTCTGTTGTCTCATAAATATAAGTGTTTTATACAAGTTCTTTTAAAGACGATGGCCAAGACAAATCACAGTATCTTAAGAAATGCAGTTTATAAATGAAAAATATTTATTGAATCTCTTATTTGGAGTTTTATTCATTAAGCTAATACATTCTCAAATTAACCTATTATCAAATCTAATTTCCATTGATTGAAAATAGTTTTTCAGTAAATTGATTCGAATTAATTTTTCCAGTAAAATCGATATATCCGTCCATATTGAAAAATTTCAGCACAACACCATTCTCTTTATAAAAATATATTTATTCGAACAAACGTTATTCGAGCAATCTAGCTGATTTTATGTTTACTTAAATTGAATTGATAATGTTACTTTAATATAAAATATTGCAGCAAAACATTTTATGACATGTCGGTGAATGTTTTATGAGGTGTCGACACATTTATCGATAGTGTAATGTTTGGGAAATTTATATAACGTGAACATAATTGTAATAAAATTACATGACGGATACAATGCAAATGCCTTCATAATATTTTTAACTACTCTGAAATTTAAAAAAATTAAGATATTGTAAACACTTTAATATTTTATTGGAGACGTTGGTTTACGTACATAAAAAGTTGGCTGTGAGAAAAAACGTTTTGCAGGGAAATGTTAGAAAATTAGCAATATGTTTTCATTTGACCATAATTACCACCCTTATTTTCTGATAATATCATATATGGACATCCGTATCCATAAATAATCGGCACGTTTATACGCCCACAAAAAAATTATACATTCTTTTTAAATTATTCTGGGCCGCTTTTCTATTTATGATTAGGAAATACAGTTTGGATCTAACAAATTATAGTACTGCTACAAATTAACATATAATTTTAGAATTATTCTAATTAAAATTTGAAAAAATAAAAAAATTCATGAAAAAATAAAACATTCATCGAAAAAATTAATTTATATCCATAATGTATTTTTTTCATAAAAGAAATTAAAATCTATTCTAATTAAATTAAATTCAAATTACTTTCAAAACATTTTTTGTAACTGGGGGTCCTGTTTGACCAAAGAAAATTGATGATTTAAATTCTCCGTCTACCTGTCCTTGTAAATAACATTAACATTAACATAAAGCGCTACAACATAGAAAAAAAGAATTACTCAAAATTTCATAAGATTATATTCATATAGATTCATAAGTGTGGGGTAACAAAAAAAAATAAAAATTCCCGAATGTTTTAAAAGAAATTTTTAAAAAATAATATACATTCATTTCTGAATAAGTCCTGAAAAGTTCATTGAAATCTGACAATTATCTGATTTTGCAAGAATTTGCAATTTGTTTTTCATCTTAAAATAATGCTCAAATTTCTCGTGCAAATTTATGATCTCACGTCAGCGCCACAGCAATAAGATTTTTCATCAAAATTTTGAAGATTCGAGAAAGAATTAAAAAGATATTTTACATAAAAAAAACATTGCTCTTCCCTCTTTATAATAATACAAACATTCTAACGTTTAAAAAATTATTTTCGAAATTTATCATCATTTTTTGATAATTTTTTAGCGAATCTTCAGCGTTAACTTTGCACACAAACACATGCATGCACAGACACACATATGTACGGACATACACATATGTGTGCATATATGCATATATATGTGTGTGTGTGTGCACGCGCGTGTTTGTGATACTATTAGAAGCGCCTGAACGAGTAACAATAGATGAAATGTTTATATCAAATACATGATACATTATTTACATTATTCGGATTATTGTCTTCATCTTTGTCGCCATATTTATTACAACGTTTCGACCGTTGTACGCTCCGGCCTTCTTCAGGTGATTGGAATGTCGAACTGAACCCTTTATTTCGCTCACTGGGGTAGACTGTTCTAGTTCCACGTGACATGTTTAATGGATGTCAGTAATCAGTTATCTCCTGTTAATTTCCCTCTGAAAGTTCTACACTGCCTCAACCGGGTATTGAACTCACACTCTTTGGGTCCTGTCACTGGATCTAACTAACGCCTTTATCCACTGTGCCATGGCATGTAGAACTAGAACAGTCTACCCCAGTGAGCGAAATAAAAGGTTCAGTTCGACATTCTAATCAACTGAAGAAGGACGGAGCGTACAACGGCCGAAACATTGTAATACATATGGCGACAAAAATGAGGACAATTGTCCGAATAATGTAAATAATGTACATAATACTTCATCTCAGAAATATAGACAGATACCAAATACATGATCCCGACGTAATTTCTGTAAACAAATTGATAACTATCAACTTAGCTCACTCTTCACCTACACACACGCACACATCAACAATATATATATATATATATATATATATATATATATATATATATATATATATATATAGTGGACTCTCCCGTTATAAATGAGGTATGAGGGTCAAGCAGCTCAGTTCCAGCCTAGACACCAGCACATATGTTTTCATTATAACGGAGAAAGCTTTTGTGCAAAACAATACTTATTTGAAGGGCAGAATACAAACGGCCCCTTGAATTCAGAGTTGTCCTTTGCCTAGACCAGTTATCATCAAACCTATAGAACCTAGTCTGTCCTGCTATTTACCCATAGCTGGAGGGAGAATAATGGTACATACATACATACATACATACATACATACATATATATATATATATATATATATATATATATATATATATATATATATATATATATATATATATATATATACTACGTTTGTGAAAAAAAAAACCCAGATGGTACAATTTGCAAATATATCAAAGAAAATTGTTATCCGGGGAAAACATTGAGAAAAAAAAAGATAGAAAGAACTAGAAACATCCGAACAGGGCGATAAAAGTCGTCTAGTGTCTTAAATCTCCCGCATAAAGGAAAGAAAACAAGCGAGCAACTGAGCTAAAAAGTAAAGTGTTCAGTACTCTTAGTAGAGCAAAGGTACATATATATATATATATATATATATAGATAGATATATATTGTGTGTATTTAGGCAGCATATTTTCATTTATACACGTTTCATTAAATAATATGAACAAGTGTTGTCTATTTATTTTATAAAAAATTTATTCGTAACATCTTAATAAGTTTGATAACATTATCATTAAACGAAAGCCGAAACAATATTGATCCATATTTTTTTAATATAATCTAAATTTCTTTCTTCCAATATCAAATATCAAATCACAAACATATTAATAATTTTACATAAAATAAATAGACAACACTTTCTATATTATTTAATGAAACGTATAAATATATATATATATATATATATATATATATATATATATATATACATTTGCTTTACTTAGAGTACTGAACATATATATATATATATATATATATATATATATATATATATATATATATATATATATATATATATATGTGTGTGTGTGTGTGTGTGTGTGTGTAAAAAATAATATAGGGGCAGAGAATTGTCCATTATAAGCATGTTTACATGAATAACCTTCTACGCCAATGTCAATTTCAAAGCAAAGCCCATAGATGTGAGCGGTCATGACTTTCATCTATAAATATGTTAAAGCTTCTTATGATTAATGCCCATAATTACTTTTCAGTTTCCTTAATTTGAAACATTTTTTTAGTCGTCCTAACATTCTATTCGTTGTGTATATTTTTTCCTCAAAATTCTTTTAAAATAAGCGAAACTGTAAGAATTGAAACAGGTTCAGGTAATGCTCATATGGTTGTTTTTGCGTCTGAATTACAAATTCAACCTACCCCCATCCACCCACAATTTTTTTTTTTTTTTTTTGTTTGTTTGTTTGTTTGTTTGTGTGTGTGTGTGTGTGTGTGTGTGTGTGTGTGTGTGTGTGTGTGTGTGTGTGTGAAGAGAGTTAAACATACTACAAAGATCAAAGGTGAACCAGATACATCGTACTGGAGGTTTGGATGATCGGCGTAAAGACTTATTCAACAACCACAAAACATCATTTATGAGAAGTGCTTCGCCATCTGTATATTTGTGTATGTTGAAAAGCAAACAAAGGAGGAGAAACTCCGGAAGAGGAAGAAAAATAATAAGAAAAAATATATACACGTCGACATATTTCTAGGAGGCGTGGATTATGCGTGGATGAAAATGAATGGATTTACGTTTACACGGGACAGGGGAAATTTTTGCATAAATTGTCACGATTAATTTCCAAATGTTGGCATGAGAACAAATCGCTATTCAGTTGACTCATCACTTATTAAATAATATTTGGTTCATTACTGATTTGTAGTAAAACAAACCAGCAGTTTGTTACGTAAGAGAAAATCGAGTAAACATGACATTTGCATTCGCGATTTCATTTCG
>CAHIKZ030000380.1:1810000-1915000 GCA_903632075.3 Acanthosepion pharaonis | reverse complement strand
TCAAATTGTTTTTCGAAAAAGGTAATAATCACTTGTTGCAATATCTAATCAATATGGCGGTTGGATTAGAACAGACAGGCCGATGGTACCTCCAAAATATCCTTTATGTAAAAACAAGGTGATTTATTTATTTTCCTGTTCTTTGGAAGATTATATCTCCAATAATAAATAAAAACAAGATAAAAACCCAACATTAAATATTTATATTTGTCACATAGGTTATATAAAACCTACATTCCCTCGTATGTTACTTTGCCAGCTTTCGAAAATACATATATCGATGATCGCGTTACTAACAACTAAAATACGACTATTAATATAAGATTTTCCTCCATTCATCAGTCTTCTTTCTCCCCGCACCAACCAGGAAAAAAAATGGCTGCCCTGGCTGCCAATCACTTTTAGTTCTGTTACAAAAGAATATTCATCTTCACCATCTTTTGTGCGTATATGTATATATGGGCGGTAGGTTTGTGGATGGATGTTATAAACAGCAGATATCTGAAACAAAATTAAGATATTCAAAAGCAAATTTGAATCCATTAATAAATATTTGTCTTATTAATATGGTTGTTGCTTTTTCACACTGCCTGCCTATGGATTTTTACGAATTTAATCCAATAATACTTGTCTAATTTCTTATTGTATTTTTTCCAATTTTTTTTTTTAAATTATTTCTTATGCAACTGATTCTAATTTGGGGATATAATTTCCAAAGTTCATGTTTTTGCTCTTTTTTTATTCAAGTAATTTCTACGGTCTCATTCATTATCAGTAACTGGATGTTGCCAATATGGCGGACACGATTTTGTTACAGTTTGACTTTTTGGGACGCTAGAATCCAATTTATTTCAAATATACACTAGTGGTGCCATTTGAAAAATTTATCAGAATTTAGTTGCACTGGAAATCATACAGAAAGTATTTTATATGTATTATTATTATTATTATTATTATTATTATTCGTGGTGTCATTCTGCCAGAGAGTAATTTTAAGTGCCTAATTACCAAGACCATTTCGGAGTCTATCAGTTAAATGGGCTCTGGGGGAAAGTTATTTATGCATATTTGGAATGTTTCGTTTAGATGTAGAGGGTGTTGCAGATGATATGTGCAAAATAATCTTTTGTAGCTCTCAGATGCTGACATGTATTATTATTATTATTATTATTATTATTATTATTATTGTTGTTGTTGTTGTTGTTTTATTTCCTTTGTTTTCTGGGGTATACTCATTTCTTTCCGGGTTCTAACCCGAGACCTAAGGTCAGAAATGGCATAAAAAAATAAAATCGCACATATTTTACATAGATAAATGCTTTCGTAAGTTGTGGACTGTAATTGTGAGTACAACTGGAATTGTTAATGCCCTCATACGCCACATATTTTGAGATTTCCATTTCAAGTTCATTTATTATTATTATTATTATTATTATTATTATTATTATTATCGCATATTAGACGAAATATTACGTAAAAGTGTAGTACATTTTTTTTATGCTAGCGATAATATTCTCACTGTGAATTTGCTATGATGTCACTGAAAAGCACTTTTATGCTTATGAACCCTCAGTTGTAGAGGGGAAAACGTCTTCACTAATGATTACATAATTACGTAGGTATCACTCATCGAAAAGAGTGCATGAAGAAAAAAGCGTCAAAATTGATCAAAAAAATTATTATCAAAAGTTAATGTTATTATTAAGAGGAATGAGCAATTTTTTTTTATTATTTTATTAAATTTTATGATTTTTTTTAGAATATTCGAAATTTTGATTGGAACTCTTGTTTTTTTGAATAAACGGAATACCATTAAAAAGCATGTTTTAACCGCGCGGAGTTGTTTTGGAGGTGTTAACTGACAGTTAAATGGATGTATTTACATGTCAGGGGAAGTTATCGGATGGAAGGACAGAAATGACATCATTTTTTCGACTCAAAAGTGAACCAATTTTAAATTAAAAAATACTTTCAGTGGTCTTATATTTTAGTGATCTTTTTCGGTACTCTAGCCTTACGTTTGAAGATGATTTCTGAAAAAGTAAAATTTAAAATAGTAAGAACAATATACATTTGAAATTTTATCACAGAGAGTGAGATAAAATTTCATAAGGTAGGTACCTAATGTTTTACATTACATCCCTTATGAAATTTTGAGGTATTTTATTTATCATTTCTTTTTATATCTCAGTTATGAAACAAATTCACAAGTGAAATAATATGAAAATTAATAGTTACAAATATTACCATAAAATTTCATAAATACGATCGGTACCTAATAATTATAGTTATCTCCCTCGACTTTTATGAAATGTTGCTTTTTAATGTGTTAATTTTTAATTTATTTTTAATAATAATTGTTTTATTTCCGTCATTAGAATTGAAACTAAAAAAAGAAAATAATTAATTATTGCAGTATGTCTCTAACTGAAAAAAATGACTTATATTTAAAAAAATAAATTAAAATATTTCTTGAAATAGGACATAAAAAATAAAACTTTTGAAAATTCGAGGATAATGATCAAAAGTCAATCAGAGAATTCAACAGATAATCGCAGTACGAAAACTAAGATTTTCTGAGGTGAGTGTATTGTCGTCAGGAGAAACAACTCTTAAAACAAGTGACATTAAGATCACATACGATCATCCATATATTTGGAAAAATGGTTTTATGCACACTCAAAAAGAATGTAAATTCTTTTTTTTTAAATACATGTATGCCGCAGATTGTAATAAGTTTTCAAATTTATGATCTGTAACGATAGAGATAATTAATAACAGTATCCCCTAAATTGCACTGGTTGAAACTTAATTTTAAAATACTTAACAACTTTATCAAATATGGTATTTAAAATTGAAAAAAAAATAATTCCTGTAAAAATTAATTTTTGATCGGAAAAATATTTTGGCTTCAGACAATCGTCCTTAACATATATTATTCATAAAAGCCATTAAAAGCTTTTCTAATTAAATAATGTCTTAGTTTTACTGGTTTTTTATGTTACAATTGAGAAATGAATTTTGGATAACTGTATGAATATATTTTACATACATACATATATATATATATATATATATATATATATATATATATATATATATATATATATATATATATATATATATAAAAAGATCTGCATTTTTCAAAGTCTTCCGCTTTTAACTAATATCATGGCTAAAAGGCATGCCGTCAAATTTCTTGAGTTTTCATAAAATTAAGCAGGGTTTAACATATGTAAGAAAAATATTTTACCACGACTTTATAAAAAAGATTTCTGGAATAATTCCATTCATTTGTGAATAAGTCCTGAAAGGTTCATTAAAATCTGACAATTATTTGATTTTTGCAAGAATTTCAAAATCAGTATGTTTTTCATCTGAAGAAAGATGATAAAACACGAATGGTAAATATTACGTAGACCACTAACATAAAAAAAGCAAAAAACAAGATTTTTAACCAAAATTTTCAATGTGCAGAAAGGATGAAAAGATTTAATAAAAATAATAAAAAATATTTACTTTTTCCTCTTAATAATAGCATAAACATTTTGACGATAAAATATCGTTTATATTAAGTTTGGGAACTTTTTTCATCATGCTATGCTATTTTGTCGACGAATTAGTGGAGATACTTATATTTATGTGAGGATGTAACATTGAAAATGTTGTTTATAAAGTATTTGACTAATTCTAAATTTGAGACCACTGTGCACAAATTGTTGACATATATCACACGTCTCCAAAATAACTTTTTCCCTATTCTCACGGAACTGCTCCGAAAAACGCTTTGAACGGTCTCTAGATTTTTTTTTTCAAAGATTGATATTATTAATAGTTGGTATTATCATAATAAAATCACCATTTTAAGTTCATTTTCTAATCATCTTGATTAGAAAATGAATTTAACATGTGAAAATATTAAGTTAAAATATTAAGTTTAAAAGTTTACAGATATTAAATAATTAAATATTAATGTAATTTTATAAAAACTTCAACGTCGATTAAATCGAATAATCTTACACGGAAATGTCTTTATCAATTTTTATGCTCAGAATTTAATTAAAGAAGTGTGTTGTACTCATTTTCTATAGAAATAATATTAGCGCATTCTCACTATTCACAATCGAAAAAAAATAAATTATAATTTTTCATTCACTCCTCGTCACTAAATTTTTTATGATTTTAAAATTCTCCGTCGTAATTTTAATTTAATTTATTAAAAGCAGAAAATCTAACGCATAGTGTTCATTAATGTTTAATTAAAGTATTTGTACCAAACTTTTACACTAAAACTATAAATTTCTTCATTGGTTTATTAAAGCAGATTCATTCTTGCAATAAGATGTTCATGTTTTACATATTTAGCGATAAATAACATAAATATCTAAATTAAAGTCGACTTCCATTTTTCTTTCAAATTTCATTTAAAAAGATGCGCTTAAATAAGCCTTTGCTTGTCTTTTTGTTTGTTTGTACGTGTGCGCCATTTATGAAAACTCAACACTATTGCTGAAATAAAGACATTTTTAAAAATAAATTTGTTCCTTTTTTTAAAAGCCTTTCATTCAAAGCAAGGGGATAAAGTCACTAAGACGCAAGGGGGTTACTAAATATGAAAGTATCTTATAAAAAAGTTATTAAGGAGAGAGAAAAAAGAAAGAAAGCATGCATTAAGAGGGCAGGATCTGATGAATGGCATTGCATTTCAAATTTTGAAGATTAAACTTGACTGGAAAGCATAAAGCCGGTAGAAATTTCTACAACTGAGAAGTGCGAGAAAACAAACTGTTAGCATAGAAATTGTTATGTCTTGTAATTTCAACTGTGAAATGCTGAGTCTTAGTTGCCAATCTAGTATAGCACTTAAATTCATAAAGTGAAATTATCAAAGAGGAAAGCTCAAGAGAACAATTACAATTAAATTATTTATAAAAAAAAGGCACAGGGAAGCTACATTACGTCAGTTGAAACCGAGATGACGGGTCAGGACTGATAATATTGTAGATTCATCTTTGGATTTCATCTTGTATCTCTAAATACACAACACAAGAACAGCTTTATAGATTAATTTTAATTAACAAGAGTTGTATTGTTCAGATATAAAAAAAAGATAAATACATGAATAAAACTAAATATAATCAAATCAAATAAACCAATCCGCCCAAACTAATGTTTTGTTGTCTACGAGACGATGAAACGAAATTAATCGCAACACTTCAAGCATTTTAAATAACATACTTATTACAACTGTGATGAAATTATTAGTGTTAGATAACTGCAAATTGTACAAAACACAAGGGTGGCCGTCAGCATATTGACGGTATATATCCTTATCAATGAGTAAATAGAGATGAACAATGGTAGAATCTCAGATGTCTTAAAGAATTTTTCTCTTTTCAGGCAGATACGCTAATAACTCAATTCAATATTTTATCGGAAAATGTGATTGAGTTCTGATGCAAGCAAGGAGTTTTTCATTTTCAAAATTTATATAATTAATTGGTTCAACACAAACACACACACCACATACATACATACGTACATACATGTGTATATATATATATATATATATATGTGTGTGTGTGTGCATATATATATATATATATATATATATATATATATATATATGTGTGTGTGTGTAGTTTCTGTGTGTATAGTCTGTGTGTAATGTATTTCGCTACGTTAAAACGTCTCATTTTAGGCGTTTACAGTTGCCTCCAAATACGTTGTAGGGTCTGTAACATTGGTGGAAAAACCGCCTTAATATTGATTCCTAATGAAGCCTCAATATATTTAAACCAGCATGTTATTGTAACAACTTCCAAGCCCATTACACAAAATAATTGTTGGGAATACAATTGTAATACGCACCTCTATTTGTGAAAAAGCGTGTGGAAATAATGGAAGGTCTTATTATAAAAAAAAACAAAAAAAAACAACATCAGTTAAAAAAATGGCTAGAATTTATTGGCCGTATTCTGTAATTGTTTATATATCTACATCTGAGTAAATGTTAGATTGACTACAATAGCTCTTACTTGTCCCTTATAATTGTAGCATCACTAAGATCCTTGAAAATGGAATAGCTTAGGTTGAAATGAAATATATATATATATATATATATATATATATATATATATATATATATATATATATATATATTAAGACACAGAAATATATATATATATGTGTGTGTGTGTGTGTGTGTGTGGGGAGAGAGTGTGTGTGTTTGTGTGTGCGTTTGTGTGTACGTGACACATGTTTGTGTGACTAGGCAGTAGGTTACCATTTCTTTCTGCGGCAGAATGTTCACCATCCAAGACTATAGAACTCAGTGTGTCCTGTTATTCAACCCCATAGATGGGCGAGTAAAAGTGGTTACACACTTTTCCCTAGGACATTTGTGCGTAACGAACCCGACTGGAATTTTTACTCGGCCCTCCGATATCTTAGCCCGAGACCATATCCGCACGTGCGTTCAATTAGCTTGTCAATAAGTATAGGAGTACTTTTAACAAATCAAAGTTCAGATAAATGTAAAAGTAATATGTCTCTTTTACTGATTGTCTTTTATCAGGGCTGCCCATGTCTGTTATTAAAGTCCTAATGTCTATTCAAATTTGTAAATCTATGAAATATATCATTTATATAGTGAAAACCGCTTTTCAGTGGGCTTGAAAAAAAACAATGGTTGGGAGCAAGCACTTACCTATTCTTTAAACGGGTGCAGAATGTTTGCTTCAACAGTGATGGATTAAACCAGCTTCTTCTATCTGTATTCATCTTTTGCTTCTCAGTGAGATTCGTTGATGTGCAGATGTCCACAAAAAGAGGTTGACGTCCTTGTTTTCCATTGCTTGCTTTTGTTTTTGATAACACTGTAGGATTATCTTGCAAATCCATACGATCTGGTCTTTTACGTGTACCATTTCATCTTTCATTTGCATAAATACTGTCTGTTAATTGTTGTTCTGTTGAACCGCTTTGTTCCATGTAGTCCTTAACATTATTTTCAGACTTTGCTGAATGAATTCTTCCTTGAAGCTCCTATGTTAGAGTTCAACTCTCGCATGCAGATAGAATGGCCAAGATGGCAAATTAGCGTTATGAGGTTGTCAAGAGATTTTAATACTTATTAAAAAACTCTTTTTTAATACTTATTAAAAAAAACTCTCGACAACCTCATAACTTAGTTACCTCCCTTGAAGAGTTACTCAAGCCAATCGTATACAACTTTCCACCTGATATCAAAGTCCTTATATGCGACCATTATAAACTCGCTAAAAATTTCTAAACAAATTTTGTCCTTTCTCACTGTCTCTCTCACAGTCTCTCCCCCTTTTCTATCTACGCTATATACCTCATATAAATGTGTCCATGGACTTATCTCTTACACAATCTAACTTTATATTCTCTCTCTCTCTCTCCCTCTCTCTCTCTCTCTACATGTATTTGTGTGTATGTGCAATTCATCGAATAAATGATCAATTAAATGGCATATAGCCATTTAATACAAGAGAAAGCCAACAAAATCCATATCTTCGTTACTAAAATACCGTTCGCATAAACTATAATCGTTTATAAATAATAGGAACATTATTCATAAAAAACAAGAAAACATCATCAATTTTCTTTTATCAAATTTGGAAAACGATAAGGATAAATACATTTCATGAGCATAAATGTATTTCAGAACTATAAACAAACGACACGAAAATACATATAATTTAAGCAACAAACATGATGCGATGTTTGGAGAAATATAACTGAAACACACGAAGGACATTTTGAAAATTTATTATGAGTTACTGTGTTACTGTGGTACAATGATGGCCTTTTGGTCATATGTTTATAATGGACAATTTACCTTGTTCTGATGTCAGGAACCCACAAATTTTGTAAAAGTAATTTTAATAAAATATATATATATATATATATATATATATATATATATATATATATATATATATATATGCGATTTCTAGGCGTAGCTTAAATGTTGCACAAGACTGAAAGTATGAAGTACCCATTGAGGATCGAACTCACTATTCAGCCGTAATTGATCTAGCGAGACAAGCTAGCTAAAGCATTGCATCACATCGAATTAGCTTACATATGCATGTTATGAAATGATATTACGAAATAACCAAAGATGAAGATTTCGATCTTGGAAGATGTAGGCATCAAGATAATTGATATTGGAAGTTTGACTTTAAATTTCACGGAAACATTAACTATCACAGCTGTTTCCACTAGGTATGTGTAAAATTATACATGTATATACATACATATGTGTGTTTAACATTATATATATATATATATATATATATATATATATATATATATATATATATATATATATAGAGAGAGAGAGAGAGAGAGAGAGAGAGAGACCCTAGTATGTATATAAATGGTGTGTGGCCTATTGGTTAGAACGTTCGATTTTTGACCATAGGACTTGGGTTCGAATCTCACCAAGGTCGGTTTGTCAGGAAGGAGACTTCCTGATGTTATCGGTTGGGAAAAAAATGCCTGAAAGCCATACCACGTGTTGGCACACACCTTATGAGTGAAATTGGGTAGACAAAATACTTTGGGCCGTTGATAGCTGTGTTTGGACGAAGTCACAAGTTATCGTGACTGACGGCTGGAGTGTGCCGGTGTTTGGTAAGAGGTGTTGATTGCTGATCATTCTAGGTAACACAAACTCTCTCTCTCTCTCTTTCTCTCTCTCTCTCTCTCTCTCTCAGAAACTGTAACTTAGGTCTGCTCAGCATAGTTGCAGTATAAACCTCAACGTGGCTCTGTGGATGTTGAACAAACAAAAATATGCCTGGGCGAGAGTCTGCAATAGGGATTGGCTAGCCGCCCTAGTAGACGGATATCCTCTAATACGAGTGGCCAGCTATATATATATATATATATATATATATATATATATATATATATATATATATAGTGTACATATCGATAATGATAGACTGAAAGAATTGCGTCTAAATGTTGTCATTTAATTTCAGTTATGAAAATCTCCAATATATCAACCAGTCGCCACCTGCTACACATTTCCAAAAATATTTTATTGCTGATGCTAGACATGACGTTCATAATTCTTGACTTTAGTTTTAAAATCATTGCCGTGGCCATTTCATTATAGAGATATTACTTTTCATATCTTTCAGGTTTTATGAAATTTGTAACTTTTCATAAGTAGAATATTGAAACTCCACTTTAACGTGATGTTGACATTTGATTCGCATTGGTTCAATAGGTGCGCCTAAGTCGAGAACATTTGCATAACATTTATATATCTAATAATGATTTATATGCATATAATCCTCTTCACTCCGAATAAAGCCTTCTTTACAGACAGCTTATTCTTCAACCAAGGTAAGCTTACATTTCTTTCAATTCCGTAACGAAGCATTACTTTTAACTGTTCTCGAGTATTGATCAATGTTTTTTTATACATCGTATTCCTTAGGGACATGGTTGATAATAGCTCTCCACAACTTCTTATATTTCTGTACTATTCCTTTTCCTTTTATGTTCCTATTGCAGACGGTTTACCTCAAATAAATGTTCCAGTCTATTCTAATATCTTACCCAAATAAAATCACATGTGCCAATGAAAATGACCTTTTGACTTCACCTTCAAAACAAATGCCCTTTAATTCTCACAACTATATTATTATTATTATTATTATTATTATTATTATTATTATTATTATTATTATTATTATTTCTTTTGATTTCTGGCTAGTACACATTTCTTTTCGGGTCCCGCCCAGAGACCTAAGGTTAGAAATGGCATCATGACATTTTCCACTGGCCAATTAAAAACACACGCACACACGTAATTTTACGTAGATAAAGCCCTTCGTATGGAATCCCTTCAATGCGTCTACTGGAATCTTTTCCAACCAACCCGAGGGCTGTAACTGCAACAGCGATTGTTGATGCCAACATGTCCAACATTTTTGAGATTTCGATTTCAAGGTCTTTGTATTTTGATATCTTTTTGAAGACATTCAAAGATACATTGCAGTCTGCAGGGACTGCTATATCAATAATGAGGCACTTTTTTTGTTTGTGGTGTTTAATAACAATGTCTGGGTGGTTAGATTTAATTGATCTGCGTGTGTGTATTGTGTAGTCCCATAAAATTGTAACAGGTCCTATCTCCGAAACCGGGTCTGAAGTGTGTTCATACCATTTTTTTTTCAGTTTCCTTCCCGTAGAATTTGCAGGTTTTCCTGTGCAGATATTGGCCAACACTGTCATGCCGGGTTTTATATTCAGTGGGTGCCAATACCGTTCAACCTTATAGAAGATGATCAATTGTTTCTTGATATTTAACACAGAATCTGCATTTTAGACCAACACAATATTTTACTATGTGTGCTTGATAATGTCTGGTTAACAAGCATTGGTCCGGTGCAGCAAGGCTAAAACCTTCGGTTTCAACTTTTAACCCTCCCCTACGTACCTGATTGGTATGGGGTTTGCCCACATCAACTTGTTTGGTACGGGCAGAACCATGGCCATGAAGCGGTTTATCTTGCCATCGTTTCGCTATCTGGGCGGTTCCATTTGCTTTTGCTTTCTTTTTTAAGTATTATTATTATTATTATTATTATTATTTTCTTTGATTTCTGGCGTTTACACATTTCTTTCCGGGTCCCGCCCATGGACCTAAAGTTAGAAATGGCGTCATGACACTTTCCACTGACAAAAAAAAATTACATAGATAAAGCCCTTCGTAAAGTGTGGGCTGTACTTGTCAGAACAATTTTTTGTATCTCCTTGAGGCATGGACTTCCAGGAATCTCTTCAATTAGTCTAGTGCAATCTTTTCCAACCAGTCCTAGAGCTCCAACTACAACAGGGATTGTTGATGTTCCCATATGCCACATTTTCGAGATTTCTATTTCAAGGTCCTTGCATTTTGACATTATTATTATTATTATTATTATTATTATTATTATTATTATTATTATTAGGACAATGCTTTTATCTGCATTTGTTTTTTAATCGCTTGCTGGTTCATTAGCAATGGCCTAGGGCAAACGGAAAATGCGATCATTACTTGTTTTCACTTAATTAATCAAAAGACAGGTAACAAAAAATAAAAAATGGGCAAAGCTTTTCGCAGGATTTCGGCTATGCTTTTTTGATATCCTAGAGAAATGGGTACCAGCGATTTTGTTGATTTCTTCTTGAGTTCATTTCTATATCAGTGTCAAAGTTCAACAAGAAGAAGAATAGTTTTAGTTTTTAAGTGTCACATTTTTTTTCTATTTCCATCTCCAGAACTATGTATTTGCTTAGTTTTTCAAAAAACCATTTGCCACTTGGTAAGCTCATGTCAGTACGCAAACTTTTTCGTCTCTCTCTTTGATTCTAATGTTCGGGAGAATTGCTTGTATTTTCCGATCTCTGATGATAGAAAAATCTCAGATAATAGTATAATCTGCAACATAAATTACAGATTCAGCTTGATGTTCATTTCAGTTTGAAGCTGTTTTTTTCTCATAGTGATGAGAAATCTTCCGGTTTAGATATTGGCCTACACTGTCATGACTGTTTTTGTACTCATTGAGTGTGAGCAAGCTGACATAATAGATTCAATGTACAGAGTCTATATTTTGGGTCTTTACTATAATGCAATACGATAATACCCGTTAACTTTTGGGTAACCGACGGTTCAGGTTATAAAACATTGAAGTTGATTTCAACAGTAAAAGAAAAAAAAAACTGTCTCTGAAAAAATTGAAATAAAAAATAATTACTGTATAAAAAAAACCTAGTATTTTTAAATATTATTCGCTTAAATCAGATTAACTTAAATCATGTAATAGCAAACCAATTGCCGCATTTTTGTGCCAACGGTAATAAAACCTTTTCTCCCACCAGGATTTTCTGGTGAAGAGGGTGGTTATAATCCCGGCAGTATTTAAAGGAAGACCTGTTATACAAAAATGTATTGAAGGTAATTTTTATATTTTACAAAAATAAACTGATGGTAATGTTTTTACTATGAAAATATATTGCTGGTATTTTTACTATAAAAATGTATTTTATACGTTTGTGGGATTAAATATTTGCCCGTAGTTGGGACCCTAACAGGTGGTACAACCAATGGTCAAGTTGTAACTGGGAACAACAGCGATTAAATAGTGGTTCCCTGCTCCTCAAAAAAGCCACCCCATCAAAGGCCTTACTTTCGGGTGTTGGGTTATCCTCATATTTAAGACGCAATTCCTACCGACAGCGGTAGTGTCTTCTAGATCAATAAATGTCGAATATAAGGAAACGGCTGATATTACAATTACTAGTATGGAAATATGGAACTAATGTATGAAACGTTGCAAATATTTTGACCATAGCTGGTGAAAAGAAAGCGGTTCAACCTAGTGCAGGATAATAAAAGACGTTTTATTTCACAAACCAGTCAGCAAAAATTAATTCTTCGTGATTCCTATTCATCACCCAGTTCTACTGATTAGTTTTTTTTTTGCTTTTGCTGCTCTTTAGATTCATATACGGGCTAGCAGGTGTAATCCAATGTGGGCGTGTATTTAAATGCTTAGTTCTGGTCATAATAGAAAGTCCAACTTTCAAGCGAAGAGGATTTACTTACAACATTCAAACATCTTGTTTATAAATGGTTTCCAACACAGACCCCCTGGTAAGATGTATAAACACAGCTATCTGACAGAGAAAGTAGTTTCCATATGAAATACACTATTTTTGTTATGATACATAGTTACAAAAAGTGTTGAAAACAGGCCTTGAGCAACGTTTTCATCACGAGAACAATGTTAAAAATAAAACGACATGAAAATTTTGAAGATATGTTGCTTTAGAAGAATTTAGTTTCGGTTACACTAAAAACAGAATGACTTAGCGTATCTTTAACTCTACCTGCACATATATTGATAAATATATACTCTATATATATATATATATATATATATATATATATATATATATATATATATATCATACCTATTTTTTTAGATCTCAGTTTCGTTTCAATCGAATTCTATAAATTGGTTGCATTCTTCAAATCTTGGCTACAATTCTTCATATTTCAGGCACATGCCCCTTTCTCCCTCATATATATATATATATATATATATATATATATGTGTGTGTGTGTGTGTGTGTGTGTGTGTGTGTGTGTCTCTGTGTGTGTGTGTGTCTGTGTGTGTGTGTGTGTGTGTGTTAAGATAATGAGACAAAGTGTAAAAGCTATGAATGAAGAACCGGGAACGTTTGCTGCTTTTAGTTCTTCCCGGCGAAATGTTTCGTTTATAGATTTTACACTTTGTATCATTATCGTCATTTTTCGGATACTATGAGACGTCTTAAAGCCACACACACACACACACACACACACACACATATATATATATATATATATATATATATATATATATATATATATATATAACACACACACACGCATATATATATATATATATATATATATATATATATATATATATATATATATATATATATATATATAGATAGATAGATAGATAGATAGATAGATAGATAGATATAATTAATCCTAATGAGCAAGATACTACCTACCCAGGATTCCCCACATGGGATTAACAGTGTGAACTGGTTAAGGAGTAATTAACAAGGACCAAATTTCTTGATAAAATCACGACTATAACCTAAAATTAGTATAAGACTAAAAAAGATGTAAAACACGTGACTAAAACAAAAAAAGGAAGAAAAAATAGCTAAACTTTTATTCAAATAACCAGGCTTCCTAATGTCTGCATATATTAAGGATTTCTAACCTCCGGGTTAGTGAAAATTTTGGTTTGTTGAAGATAGCTATCTTTGATGGTTGAATATCTTTGTTTAAATGTCCGTATAACCACTCTGAAGATGGCTCATGTGAACCGAAAGCTTAGATCAAGGAACAAATTAATAAAAATATATCCAAATGGATTTTGAATACAGACCCCCATATCTATATATAATCTGAAACTAAATTACCCAGGATACTTGGGGAAGTATATTTCTTTTTGGATCAAAGGTCCGCGTTTTTTTTCTTCTCTTTGATATAAAATAATTTAAATTTGAACAAGGGAGTGTTTTCTAGGTTATTTGGATAAGCATATTTCATTTGATCAAAGGGAATACACGGTGGGGGGAACCACCACTGAATTTTTTTTCCTTTGATTTAAAATTATTTAATTTTCACTCCTAGGGTATTTGGATAATATATTTCATTTTGATCAAAGAGGTTCCCCGGGGTGGCATAAAACCCACTGAACATTTTTTCCCCTTTTGATTTGGATTAAATTTAAATTTGAACAAGGGAATTACTCCTATCCAAAATAGAGAAGGAAAAATCCAGAAGATGGTGGTCACATCGGCAAGATCATTGAGTAATAATGAAATAACTCATTTTTCGCCACAAATGATAACAATGATATAAGATCAATCATCATTTTCTTGCAAAAAATGTGTGACGTGCATCAAGTCGCGTGTAATACGGCTAGTATATATATATATATATATATATATATATATATATATATATGAGAGAGAGAGAAAAGAGGGTGAGCATATTTAAAACCATATATATATATATACATGTTTAGCTAAATATGGCAGACGATCTTATGAGTTTTATATATATATATATATATATATATATATATATATATATATATATATATATATGCGTGTGTTTGAAAGAATACACCTGTTTTATCAGTACCCATATTTCATATTAATATATTTTAAGAAATTTATTATATTTTTAAAAATTGATCACCTAATGATAAATCCAAGAAACGCTCAAGGCAAAGGTTAACTGAATGAAGTTGTTGCATGAGTGTAAGCGATTAGACCAAATTCAATTTGACTAACTTAAAAAGAAAAGTCCACTTGAATGTCACGCATCCACTCACGCAAAATGTTCGACAGGATATCAGGTTAATGATAAACCAATGCTTAGTATACCGATGTTGGCGTTGATTTCTTGCATTGCTACATACTTTGGTAGGAGCATTTCTTTAGCACTCCAATGACTTCGGCAAGTGCTAGTAACTCCACCCCTCCATAAAAAAAAAAAACTCATTACGACGGAAAGTAGCAACGCCTAGCGCTTTGAAAAGTTGTGGCCCTATCCACTCCCGTGAAATCGACGAGGCTTGAGTGAGATTTAATGTAATGAAAACCTCTTGAAACGCTCCAAATGTGCACCTGTCGTAGAGAAGTTGTTAGGAAGCGGATCTTGTTGAACACTTCACGTAAAATGTATCTAATCTTTCCTCAGCAGCACACTGTACTAACCCGTAGAACTAATCCGTTAATTAAAATCGCGGCTTATGTAGAACGAAAGTTAGCGAGTTCAATATTTTTGGGATTCAGAGTGCTCTAGTTTCTTTTGTCGTTCACCATGTTGTTTCTTCAGAAAAATCTATGTAACGAACCAAAACTTATAAATCCTTACTTTATGTATCTAATTCGTAATCTCAGTCTTCCAATATGGCTGTAAATGTGGAAAAATCTCCCCGCAGATTAAGAAGAAACTTGAAACAACAGAAACAAAGAAAAGTGTACTGAGCTGTTATGTAATATTAGTCCTTCTATAAGGCAGCAAAAGTTGGACAATGTCCTTGCAAATGAAGAAACAGAAACTAAGAAAAGTGTACTGAGCTGTTATGTAATACCAGTCCTCTTATATGGCAGTAAATGTTGGACTATGTTCTCGCAGATGAAGAAGAGACTTGAAGTAACAGAAACAAGGAAAAGAGTACTGAGCTATTATGTAATATCAGTTTTCTTATATGGCAGTAAATGCTGGACAATCTCTCTCTGGTGGAAGCAGAGAAGAGGCAGATTTATATTCTTCTTGCGTACCGATATCTACTATATTACTCGCAAATTTTGTATATAATATTATGAAAAATAATTAATCTTTTTTATGGATTAACATTGTTTCGCTGAAAGCCGAAACTTTTAATTTAAAACAGAATTCTCGCCTATTATAGCAAACCTCAACAATTTGAACAGATTTTATTAACAGTTCTTTGGTTATTCTGACTTATTAATGTGTCATCTGGTGAAGAATTCGTCTTGGAAATTAGTTTTGTATGTTTTGCGCTACGGTATGTCCTCAGCGAATGATTTAAATATATTATGATCAAGGATGTTTTAAATATTTCTTTGTCATTTTGTAATTATTATCCAAAACAAAATAAATTTATTAGCGCCATTGGTGGTCTCTTATTTTGCTCGGCATTTTTGAGGAATACCTTCACTGTTGAAAAATGTTGGGTCTATTTTTAAAAAAAAGCGCCAATATATTTTTTCCAAAAGAACATTTTAAAAAAAAAGAAAACCTTTTGCTGAATTATTTTCCTTGTATTTCGACCACCAATGCGATGATCAACATTTGACGTGTCATCCTGTGCAATGATATAATGTAGGAACACATATGTATATCTGTTAAATTCTTTTAAAACATTGCGATGCGACTCTTGCCAATTTTGGTTGGAATTGCGTTGAACAAAAACAACATAATGTTCAAGATTCCAAAGATGAAAGGTAATTCTTTATTTTTTCTCTCTCTTTCTTTCTTTTCCTTCTCTCTTCCCCCTGTCCCTCTCTCTCTCGCTCTCTCTCTCTCTTTTGTTCTAACATTAAACATAGAATATTAATATTTTCTGTTTCCTTTTTTCCCTTCTCCCATTAGTTATTTTTTTATATTCTCCCTCTTACAAATCAGTCTACGTCTCTTGCAGATATACAAACGCCATAACTAAGTCAAAGTTAAAAAAAATCTATCGTGTTTATTCTGTGATTATTTATAAAACCAATTAAAGTCATACATAAGGCCTCAAGATATCGAGCATCGAATGAAAATCGAGATCATTTAGCTAGCGAATTGTGGTGAGTGAGACACTTGCAGATCATTGTTCACGTGTAGGTGCCTTATCCTTTTTCTCAGAAGATATATCAGGTCCCTCAGGGGCAAAACCCCATGAGATACGGGTAAATGTTTCGTAACCATTTTTCTGTGTAACAGATCTTAACTTCATTAAGAGAAATAAAGTATATAAATATCGTCCATCAACCGGGAATTAGTATCTCATTTAAAGTTGCAAGAATCTAGCCATGGGCATTTTAGCGTTACCCGACAAATATTCACTCATATTTGCATGTTTTTTTCTAATTATCTGTTTATGTAACACAAGATACACTGATGGGATTCATGTAATTGGAAGTAGTTCGTGAGATATGTTTGATAAAATTACAAATTGGTAATATGGCTTGGAGATAGTTCTATTAATATAAGACATGTTTTTGTTTTGTTAAAAGTTTCAATTTTCCAGGTTGATACACGCCAATTACACTACATATATATATATATATATATATATATATATATATATATATATATATATATATATATATATATATATATATTCTACGACGCTTGACACTACATCTTAATGAAAACTCTAACATTTTTTAGGCATTTAAAACAACATGCCTGCCCGCACACACAATTCCGTAAAATACTTGTCGAAAACACAACTATACTTCGACATAAAAACAATAGACAAAAACTAAAAATACTTGAAGCATTATACATCAAACAGTTAAAACCCAACCTAAACAAAATCAACTATGGAATCTCTACAAATATTCTTAAATGTCTATAATTTCAATAATTGGTAACAGAAGCCATTGGTTATACCAACGGCTTTCCTTATTTCATTCTACAATTCACTCGTGTAGTCATGTGTGACGTCATGAGATGCGGTACGATTTTCGCTTCTAGCGTCTTATATGCGCGTGTTCATCGTTGCTTAGTGATCCACTATGTAAACATAACAATGACAGACTATATCATCACTGTCGTGTCCATATATTGTTTGATATGTTTTGTATTTACATCTTTGATAATGGCTTGAGTAAGCCGAAAGCTTAGATTTTATTAAAAATAATGGATAAATATTGTGAATTTCTTTTCGGTAAATGATAATGTTACCAATCTTAGCAGAAGATACGAAAAATTTTACATAAAATAAATAGACAACACTTGTCTATATTATTTAATGAAACGTGTATAAATATATATATATATATATATATATATATATATATATATATATATATATATATATATATAAAGTGAACATAGAAGTCAACACTTGGAGGCGACAGTCTGTTTCATGCTATATGCATTCTTTCAGGCCACTATATATTTACACACGCTCTATCTCTGATATTGAGCATTTTATCCCATAAATATAGCACACCTTAAGACTATATTTCTTCACACACACACACACATATATATATATATATATATATATATATATATATATATATATATATATATATATATATATATATATATATATATATATATGTTATGGTCCAGGTTAGGACCAAGGGAGAACAACACGAACTCAAGAGTAGAAATAACGAAGGTATATTACACGAAATAATAATACGATGTGGAAGGTGTTAGTATGAGTGCCAGTCTGGTTTGGCGTGAACAACTATCGGCTCGACTCGATTGGATATCTAGCCCCCCACCCCCGAGTGTTGCATATGAAACAAGGGCGAGTTTAACGTGGGTTTCTCGAGCCCGTACTCTCGGCCAAAAAATGCCCGTAGAAACTGTAAAAACAGAATCGTGTTGGTCAACCTCCCGGAACTAGGCTCTGCGGAGTCTCGTCCGGGTTCCTCACTGCTCAGCCAAAAAAATGCCCGTAGAACCCGTATAAACGGGATTGGGTTGGTCAACCTCCCCGAACGAGACTCTGCCCTTCGGCGGATCCTCGTCCGGGTTCCTCTTTACTCAGAGGCAGAGAGTTCGACCGTCAAGCCGAGAGGCTCGGCTTGATTCGACCCTCTCTCTTGAAAGGCGTAGTATACATTGTGTTAGGAAGCGTTCAATAGTAGTTTTAAGTAAGAACCCATGAGAATATATATATATATATATATATATATATATATATATATAGATAGATAGATAGATAGATAGATAGATAGACATTATAAATTAACTGAATTAAAAATATGGTTTCATTGATGAAACCATATTTTTAAATCAGTTAATTTATAATATTTAAGCTCTCTAAATTTGCATTGAGCACTGTTTTGTAAAAACAAAAATATCAATAAGAACATCGGATTACAGATCTTAATGTTATTCTATTTTACTAATATATATATATATATATATATATATATATATATATATATATATATATATATATATGTATGTATGTATGTATGTATGTGTATATATATCTCTTAAAATCATTCGTGTCGATCGGTAGAAAGCTATAAAAATTGTTCTCTACTTAACAGGTATGATGATTTTGATATTGAATGCCAAGCTCTGTTTTCAGGTCATAAAACTACTGCAGTCTTAAACATCATTGAAAGATTTTTGAAAAAAAAAATTTCCTGTTCCACAATCATTAGTAAATATTAAAGACTATAAAAGAATGTCCTTTAATCATGCACAAACAGTAAACAATTTCCTATGATAGCTTGTTTTCATGTATATTACAGATAAGATAAGGATTTTAATAATCCTTAAGTTTTATATGTACTTGTTTTTTCAGATTAAGCTTAGCTCGGTAAATATGCACCATTATTAATTTCTGACTAGTAATAGTGGCTTGGAGTGAGGAATTGGAGAGCAGAGTTCGAATGCTAGTCGAATCCATTACATTCACTTACGTGCTAATACCCTTGGGAAAGGAATGAATCCCATTCATTTTCCCACAGCTATGGGTAAATAGCAGGACAGACCGTGTTCTATAGCCTTGGATGGTAACTTGTCTACCGCAGAAAGAAATGGCAACCTACTACGGGGAAAAATCTGTCTCATCAGTCATGTATCGAAAGATACATGATCGCCTACGCGTATATCACCCATGGTATATAACTGAACTGAGCTTTTCATCTTAATTTTAGATTACTTTCATTGAAACATCTTGGTGAGATAAATGTATATAAAGACAAAAGGTCGCGATGTGATGCGAACTCGCCTAATATTATTTCCATAAACTCTGTCATACTTTGAATTACTAAAGATCGACAATTAACAAAAGATGAAATCTAACCATATGAACACTTCATCTTCGCTCACTCAGTACCACCATATTTAATGCTGTCTTGTTTCCATGCATTTGTTATATTTGTCGTAATATTAAACAGTTGACAATGTTTCATTGGTTAATATCGGTGTTTGTTGAACTCAGTATTGTCTGGCATAAGGTCGTAACTAGGTAATAGAATTCTACACAAGAGAATAGATCTAATATTAGCCATTGTGTTATGACCATAAATAATTGAATTCCTGTATAAGAGCGAGCTTTTGCGAGCAATACTCTAAAGTCATTGTAAGTTGGATGGATTTTCCTGTGGGTTTGAGAAATGTGACCAACTCCCAAAGTTAGTTTATTCAACAGACAAGGTGTTTCCTTGTGAAACTTGAAACAGGTCATAACTTTGCAAAGGAGACATTCTTATGTTTGATGAAATGTTATATGAAATATTTAAAAAATATTTTTTTTAGAGCTTTTGCTATATCTTACCAAAGTCCTGAACAACTTGAATGGTTTCTACATGTTTTTTTTTTGTTTTTTTTATGATAGAATGTTGTTTCAATTTTTACGAGGAAGATAAATGAACAGTTTTTCCCCAATTTTTAAAGAATTTCTATGAAACAGAAATATTTTAAATATGATTTATTCATCATTTACACAATTTACATGCGGACAATTTACATGTCCTGATATTTTTTGGTCTACTTCATCTCTATACTTGGGATATATCAGCCTAAACTCCGAAAGTTTATTTATTTATATATTTTCAATAGGAGTAGATATATTCGAGTATCATCCGATTTATACTCTTCACTTGTCTTTTGAACAGGAGTAGAGGTTTATCCCCTGTTTCTTGTTCGGGTTGGGTTTCCAATAAGAAACCTTCTAAAGGCTTTTTCATTCATTTTCACTACCAGTATCCCTTTGCATCTTAGTGATATAATCGCCTTGCTTGGAGTGAATTGATTAAAATAAATATGATCACTACCTTTTGAACGTTGATTTCCTCGACTTTCATTAGGTGCTTCTCAATCCAGGATAATAGCCTAGTCAACTAAATCGTTAATTTGGGAATGGCATAATAATTGTAAGTTCAATTCCTAAAGCGGGCAGTGTATTCTTGGACTCAGTGGAAACGGGAGGAGCAATAACTGAGCAGTAGTAAAAGAAATTCGACATGTCTCCAGACAGCGAAATTTAAATAAGTCTACCGGCCTAGATTAAATTAAGGGTTCAGTACGAAAATCTTTGAGTGTTACCCAAATCAACACGTACCTGATGAAGGCCGAAGAGAACAACGACTGAAATAAGCTGAAATAACAAGATGAGGACGAGAATCCGCATCTAAATATTGTTAATGATGAACTATTTTATCAAGTTATTTTTTATATATAACTCTTCACGCAAAAACATTACTTTCTGATTTTATTAACTAATTTTTCTTTAATAAACAAAGCTAGAAAGTTTTATTTTCTGCCACTTTTTATTTAGAAAATAAATAAAATACAAAAGAGAAATTTTAAGAAATGGTAAATACGGAAATGTAGTTACGAGGCGTGGTAAGTAACTGTAAATAGAAGACTTTTCTATAGTCTTTTAAGAGTTAAAAATTCAATTGGAATGTTCGCGTCTGCTTTATATAGAATGAGTTAAATTTCTCAAAATAAAACTGTAAAGAAAACAAATTGAATAAAATAGACAATCAGAAAATAATGCTTAGTCTTTGCCAAAACGTTTTGTCGTTTGACATTATCAAGGCAAGTGATGATAAACAAAAGTGAAATGTTCTGTAGATACATGAAATTATTTTAAAAAAAAACTCAAAAAACAGACGCTCTTGTGTAAGCCTCCTTTTGGATTTTACTATTTTTTTTCTTTTCTTAAACATTTAACACATTGTCGACATGGAAAACAAAAACACACCCTTAGTAAGGAATAAACAAAAAAAAAGAAAGAAAAAGAAAATCTTGTTAATATCTAAAAAGAGCCTTACAGAGGAGAGGCTTTTTTAAAGAAAAAAAAAACATAAACAATTTTATGTATCTACACAACATTTCGCTTTTATTTATCATCACTTCCCCTGATAAAGTCAAATGACGAAACGCGTCGACAAGAACTAAGGACTATTTTCCGATTGTCTATTTTTTTCATTTCATATAGAATATAAATGTATAAATAATAATTCTTAAAGAAATGTAATTCTTCAAAAAAGGCTTAATATAAATTCGAAAAGAAAATTCTTTAAGGTATGTTAAAAGATAATATGAGCTTAAAAATTAATTAATAAGATCATGTCCGCATAAAATGATTCAAGTTGATTTATTCAAAATGTTTAAATAAATATAAAATTGTGATTCTTTTAAAAAATTACAATAGAATATAAATAATATTTTCATATTTATTCACTAAAAAACTATTTCAGATTTTTTAAATATATATCCTAAATATTTTAATGACGTTTTTAGTATGTGACCAACAACTATTAATGGAAATATAGTTAAAAAAACAACATATTTTTTTTTAATTTTCATTTAAATTTTTAACTTATTACCTAAATATTTTAATGATTTTTTTTTATGCGACAGACAACTCTAAATGAAACTGAAGTTTTCTTGTTTTTGCTTCGGGACGGTTTTAAAATTCATCGTGGTGATGAAAGATGTTTTCAGGTTGATTCCTGAACAATGGTTAAAAATGATAGTCTCGATCCCTAGTCTTGATTTTGTGTAATAATATGCAGGTATCCTTTTTTTTATGTGTTTTGTCTTTTCAAGGTGTGGCCTATCATGGCTCTCCACAAGCACCTATCTCTTGTAGCCTTTAGCAACTTCTGCCCCATTGCCAGGAGTTATCTCCCCATCTCTACCCGTAAACTAATGAAGTAGGTGACCATTTCCTTCTTGCTGACGATATGTCCTCTGGATGTCAAATTCATCAAATTCCCCTTTATTATTTATATTTGAATTCTGAGTAAATATTCTTATTGTTTCAATTTTCCTTAAAGGTTTCTTCGTTGTTTACCCCCTCCCCCCCTCCCCCGCCCCACGTCCATGGTATTCTTATCAACTTTCTGTTATCTTCAAATTTCTCCTGATCTGTGCAAGTATTGTCCAGTATTCACTATCACACATATGGGTTTGACATTACATAACAGTAACCTTTTCTTTAAGCATCAAAAATCGAAGCAAAAGATATTGGCCCAAATTTTACCAGTCAGACAAAATATTTCTAGAACTGATAGTTATCATAGGGAATAAAACACCAACTGTAGAAAACACACGATTAACAGGAAACATTGTTGATAAGCCATCAAATGTATCCCAACGACGAAAAGACCAAAAAAGAGACCTTTTAAAATGTGTACTTTGTCTATGAACAACGGCGAATTATGTTTTGGAGTAAATGTTGGTTGGTTTGAATAACGCGCAGGGAGAGGGTAGGGATTTTTTTGTCGCTTGTTGGGTGGGGACGTAACGCCGCACCTGTTTCCTTTCGCTCCAATCTCAACGTCATCACCGTCTAAGTTCTCGGCCTTTCTCTCTACCCCAGCCACATCCTGTCAAGCAGTCCGTTCCCCTCCAACCACGTTCCATCATAAGGCCTGCCACTGCAACTAATCAGAACCAAGGCAACATTATCGAAACCGCTAGAAACCTTTTTGAAAGACTATCAGCCAAGCAACACAGGAGTTGATGTGAGGTGTCTTGGCCATATATCAACTCGACTCTGATTATCGTGGACGGAGGCTTGAACATATAAAACTGACCTATTCAAATAACATATCGTAAATCAAAATAGAATGCGCTCCAATACATACATATATATATGTGTGTGTGTGTATGTGTGTTATATATATATATATATATATATATATATATATATATATATATATATATATATAAATATATACATATATATAAACATGTATATTTGTGTGTTTATATGGATATATATGTGTATGTGTGTGTGAGTATGCCCGTATATATATGTGTATATATATATATGTGTATTTACATACATACGTGTGTATATCTCTGCATACACATATACATATATATAAAAACACTCCCATATATATATACACAAAACATGTATACATATATAAACACACACAAAGACTCACACACATGTGTGTAGGTGTGTGTGAGTGTTTGTGTGTGTTTATATATACATGCCTGTGTGTGTACGTATATATACTACTGGTGTAATAAAACAGTGCCAGAAGTTATACAACAGAGCTATTAAGTATTTATTAATAAATATAACTTTTATACAACACTGACAGTATGTCTTGGAGTTTCATTCACTGCGCAATCTTCAGATACCCACATATGGTTTAAAATTTAAATGACGTAACGGTCGGTCTATACTCGGTACCTGAAGATTGAGTTGTGCATGAAACTCCGGGTCATGCTATCGGCGAGGGAAATAGGTATATATTTTTACTAGAAATATGTAGATATAATGATTACTGCATAGTGACTATCTATTTTACACATTAAAAGACCATTAGATCATATTTACACCTCTTTGCATGGGCTCACTCTACATGGCTGGTATGTGTAATGGTGGGTAGGGGAACTGGTTTTAGATTACTATGAGTCTCGATCTTGAGTTTGTTTATTTTATTTATTTACTTCTTTAAAATGTAGATATGTTTATGTTTATACATTCTTTTTCTAGATACAAATATTTAAGTGAATGCTCTGTTTATAATAAACAACATTTACTGGCCTAAATGTACAAGAAATTTTCATAGAAAATATTCGTTACAGGAATATTTTCTATGAAAATTTCTCGGACATTCAGGCCAGTAAATGTTGTTTAATACTGTTTATCATAAACGGAGCTTTTACTTACTTATTTGTATCTGAAAAAAGAATACCCGCTCGGCCCGGTGGCTAATCAAAGTGTAGTATCTGTGCTTTGTGAGCTGCCGAGCCGGGTGTTCGTCGAACTCTCTGCTTGCAGAGAGGAACCCGGACGAAGCTCCGCCGAAGGGTGGGGTTTCGTTCGGGGAGGTTGACGGAACTAGCCCGCTTGGACGGGTTTAGATGGGTTTTATTTTTGGCTGGGCCTACGGGCTCGGACATACCCACATTAAAAGGCCTTGTGCCACATTCAATTCCTGTGGGTGAATTGATAAATACCATCTATAAAAAGAATACCCGCTCGGCCCGGTGGCTAGGATCAAAGTGTAGTATCTGTGCTTTGTGAGCTGCCGAGCCGGGTGTTCGTCGAACTCTCTGCTTGCAGAGAGGAACCCGGACGAGGCTCTGCCGAAGGGTAGGGTTTCGTTCGGGGAGGTTGACGGAACCAGCCCGCTTGGTCGGGTTTAGATGGGTTTTATTTTTGGCTGGGCCTACGGGCCCGGACATACCCACATTAAAAAGGCCTTGTGCCACATTCAATTCCTGTGGGTGAATTGATAAATACCATCTGAAAAAAAGAATACCCGCTCGGCCCGGTGGCTTAGGATCAAAGTGTAGTATCTGTGCTTTGTGAGCTGCCGAGCCGGGTGTTCGTCGAACTCTCTGTTTGCAGAGAGGAACCCGACGAAGCTCCGCCGAAGGGTGGGGTTTCGTTCGGGGAGGGTACGGAACTAGCCCGCTTGGACGGGTTTAGATGGGTTTTATTTTTGGCTGGGCCTACGGGCTCGACATACCCACATTAAAAGGCCTTGTGCCACATTCAATTCCTGTGGGTGAATTGATAAATACCATCTATAAAAAAGAATACCCGCTCGGCCCGGTGGCTAGGATCAAAGTGTAGTATCTGTGCTTTGTGAGCTGCCGAGCCGGTGTTCGTCGAACTCTCTGCTTGCAGAGAGGAACCCGACGAAGCTCCGCCGAAGGGTGGGGTTTCGTTCGGGGAGGTTGACGGAACTAGCCCGCTTGGTCGGGTTTAGATGGGTTTTATTTTTTGGCTGGGCCTACGGGCTCGGACATACCCACATTAAAAGGCCTTGTGCCACATTCGATTCCTGTGGGTGAATTGATAAATACCATCTATAAAAAAGAATACCCGCTCGGCCCGGTGGCTAGGATCAAAGTGTAGTATCTGTGCTTTGAGCTGCCGAGCCGGGTGTCTGTCGAACTCTGCTTGCAGAGAGGAACCTGACGAGGCTCTGCCGAAGGGTAGGGTTTCGTTCGGGGAGGCTGTTGACGGAACTAGCCTGCTTGGACGGGTTTAGATGGGTTTATTTTTGGCTGGGCCTACGGGCCTCGGACATACCCACATTAAAAGGCCTTGTGCCACATCGATTCCTGTGGGTGAATTGATAAATACCATCTATAAAAAGAATACCCGCTCGGCCCGGTGGCTAGGATCAAAGTGTAGTATCTGTGCTTTGTGAGCTGCCGAGCCGGTGTTCGTCGAACTCTCTGTTTGTAGAGAGGAACCCGGACGAAGCCCGCCGAAGGGTGTGGGTTTCGTTCGGGGAGGTTGACGGAACTAGCCCGCTTGGACGGGTTTAGATGGGTTTTATTTTTTGCTGGGCCTACGGGCTCGGACATACCCACATTAAAAAAAGGCCTTTGTGCCACATTCAATTCCTGTGGGTGAATTGATAAATACCATCTATAAAAAGAATACCCGCTCGGCCCGGTGGCTAGGATCAAAGTGTAGTATCTGTGCTTTGTGAGCTGCCGAGCCGGTGTCTAACTCTCTGCTTGCAGAGAGGAACCCGGACGAAGCTCCGCCGAAGGGTGGGGTTTCGTTTGACGGAACTAGCCCGCTTGGTCGGGTTTAATGGGTTTTATTTTTGGCTGGGCCTTTACCCACATTAAAAGGCCTTGTGCCACATTCGATTCCTGTGGGTGAATTGATAAATACCATCTAAAAAGAATACCCGCTCGGCCTGGTGGCTAACATCTGTGCTTTGTGAGCTGCCGAGCCGGGTGTCTGTCGAACTCTGCTTGCAGAGAGGAACCCGGACGAGGCTCTGCCGAAGGGTTTTCGTTCGGGGAGGTTGACGGAACTAGCCTGCTTGACGGGTTTAGATGGGTTTTATTTTTGGCTGGGCCTACGGGCTCGGACATACCCACATTAAAAAAGGCCTTGTGCCACATTCATGTGGGTGAATTGATAAATACCATCTATAAAAAGAATGTCTTAACAGAAAAATATAATTGTCGGAGTTTGTCCATTCATATATATATATATATATATATATATATATATATATATATATATATATATGGCGATGAGTAGTTAGACGGTTTGTCTTCCGACCAGGAGATCAGGTTTACGACCTCAACATGGAAGTAACTTCTTGATAGTATAGCGTACGGCCTCAATGGAATGTGCCTGAAAACTATAACACGGGTTGACCCAAGCCTTGTGAATGAATTTGTGTATACAGAACAATTTGGAAGTCATCGAAAGTCATTGTGACTGAGTGTTTGAGCGTACTAGCATTGTTCAGACTGTTACTCACTCCAGATAAGTCCGCTCTGACAGTTCTCCTCTAACTTCTTTCATCAAGTAAGTATTTTAAGCTATAATTTGCCGCTCACTGAAAATTTTCTAATCATGCTCTGTAAAACCTAAAAAATACTAGTAAATCAGCAATATTTGGAAAACTTTGTCACGCCAGTCTGGCCAGTATGCTCATAATGCGTTTAAAGTCATTTCAAATAACTTCATTTCCGACATTATTACATGAAATTAAATTCAGCAGGTGCTTCTGCCCATGCTTAAGTGCTTATATGCCAGAGAACCGCTGCCATATTAGTGGCTGATAAAAATTCACATGAAAGAAATATTAGAAAAATCTTATTTCGACATGCTTCGGTGATTAAGAAGCGACATCAGAAATAATGATTTTATTTCAGCCAAATATACACATCTACATTGTTAATACAGAGAGTGGTTCAAGTTAAGCATATTTTGGAATATTCACTTTTTTTTCTTTAAATATATCATATTTGAGATTACAAATTAAAAATATCAACCCAGTTTTTGCTTACATATCTCTTTGCTTTAAGTTTCTTCGTATTTCTGTCTCATGTTTCCACACCAATTTAATAAGAACACGTTGTATGTGCATTGTGATGTCATAAATATCGGCACGAAAATGAGAAATTGGAGAGTCGAGTTTTATTGCCAGTCGAGTCCATTACATTCATCTACGCGCATAGACTCTTTGGAAACGTATTAATATGTCTTTTCTCGTCCAAGCTAGACTCCTGACACGTAGATGACAGGAGTCTAGCCACTTTGATGCCACTTTGCTGAAAATGAAACAGAAGAAAAACATTCCTGAAACTAAATGTCTGAACTCATTGTATCATTCAAAATTGGGTTATCTCAAGTCAAAATTGCAAGGAAAGTGAAGTGCTCAAGAAATGGTGTAAAAACATTTCTTAAAAGATATAACGAAACCAATTCTTTCAAAAACTGTGATGGTCAAGTCCGGAAAATGTACAAACTCAACGAAAGACAGACTGCTGAAGAGGGTATCTCAATGTGATAGGTAAAAAAAACACTTCTAACGTGACTGCTGAATCTCCGGAAGCAATAAATTGATATGAAAAATGAGAAGTAGAAGCTGTCCTCAAAGTATTTAAAGCTTGAAAAACCATTGCTGTCTGAGGTTAATAAGAAAAAGAGACATTTTTTTTTTGCAAAAGAGCATGAAAATTTGACGGCTGAGTATTCGACCAAAGATGTCTGGTTTGTTGAAAGCAACTTTAACTAATTTATTGAACACAATTGATTTTAATACAGCTTTTGATATTGTATCTTTTATTGAATAGAAATTTATTCCTAAATTTTTTTTTTTTTAAATCAATTTTTTGGAACCCCTGGAGATGTTTATGTTTGTCGAAGTGTTCGGGAAGGATATGATGCTCAATATATTGCCCCCACTGTAAAATTTGGAGTTGGGAGCGTAATGGTTTGGGGCTGCATGCCGTCTTCCAGGACCTGAATGTTATTCACATGAAGTCCAACAATTACACAAGCATGTTAAACCAATGTTACCTAACTTCATTAGAGAAAAATTTTCAACAATAACATAAGAGATGGAGTAATCTTCCAACAATACAATGCACCATATCACACATCCAGAGTTTCGAACGGTTGGTTTGAAAAGAAAGAAGTGATGGTAATGAAGTTGCCTCCCTGTTCGTCTGACCAGAATCCCATTGAACATCTCTGGTCATGCTTATTTACAAGAGTCAGGGTGTAAAAATATTCTTCAAAACGCGATTTAGAAGCCAAACTTTATAAAGAATGGCAGAAAATCTTGTGCTAATCTGGTTTCCAATATTCAAATGCGCATAAAACAAAAGGAGTCCACACCACTTATTATATATAGGTTAAATTTACTTTAAAACTTTATTTAATAACAAAATAAATGAGTTCTTAAAATAATTGAATTTCAAATATATTTCTAACTTTTATACACCTGTCCCATAAATTTCTCCACGGTTGTATACATACATGTATATTCGCGTCCATAGACAGACTGTTTCGCAGATCATCAGTGGGGCAGTCATCCCATTGCGTCAAGCCAGGATCGAAACCCTACTGATCTAGTATCAATCGGAGATTTTACCCCTAAGCTATAGGCGCACGACAGGCAGGAAGTTGAATTTAGATGTATTTATTTTTAGACAAACATGCCAGTGATCGGAGAACATGATTCGTCTTAACGAAAAGTCTTGCATCAGCAGCAGCAATAGTCACTTTTTACAAATTCACTTTTCTCCTCGAAGAGCTCAACCGAAATAATTTTTTTTTCAGGAGCATGTATATATTATCATCCACAGACAGATTGTTTCGCTGTTTCACAGCCCATCATTGTGGCTAGACATCCGATTGCCTCATGCCGGGATCGAAACCCGACTAATTTGTTATTAGTCAGCAGGGATGAAGGTTGAATTTAGACGTAACTTTTTAAGGCTTTGCATGTTTGCGTCTAGATTTTGCTTTTATTTGTATCCGATACGGTCTTTTAAGAACGTGAGCGGTTATGGCTCTCCATATGTTCTTGGTCAAAGTAACCTGTAACCCATCTCTCTTTGTTCCGGTTATGTTATTAATTCATAGAATTTCAGTAAGGAGATTACTCAGTTTTACCCTTGTATCCTGAGGGTGTTTAATTCTCCATGCCCTTATTCATCTTTGTGTAATTATCCGTGGTTTATTTCTGTAAGTATCAGTTTCCTTGTAGTTCCTATTTTCCTTAAGAATTACTTGTTACTTCCGGATTCTGTCCATGGTGTCGTAGCATTCGCCGATTGAACGAAATCTTTTTTTTCTCTAAAATACTTCTGAAAAGATTGTCAAACATTCACTGGCATAGAAGAGATCAGATTATAAACAGAAGTTCCGTCCTGTCTTTATTTTCTTTGTTTCTAACGATATTTCTCTATCACTTAATACTTCGCTTAATTACCGAAAAAATCAAAAACATATTTCCAGTGGCTCTTGTCAAATCTGTGACTAAAGGCAGCAATCGGTCAGCAATACTGTTATGAACAAACGGAACACACAAACGCGTACTCTTTCTCACACACACGCAGGCGCACGCGCACACACACACACATTGATAAAATTTCAAGTATATTTTGCCAGCTTCTTCTTTTCATTGATGTTCTATCTAAACAGCTTATTGCTTTAATAATTATTGTAGTTTTAAAACAATGAATTCTATGGGAAATCTTTCAGTATCTTTAATTGACCATGGAATGTTTGGTGTAGGGAATTGAAAATTTTGAAGCTAACCTGTATAAATAATATACCGTGTGGTTATCGCTTGCTGAGTTGAATTTCAACTTGCTATGACACATTCCGTCTTCCATTTGCTTTAGAAAGGTAATCTTTTCTGTAGCTTTTTGACTTGATAGTAATTTCTACTTTGTTATCTCGTCTAAAAATGTGCTTTTTTTGGTTTTAGTAAGAAACAGTCGTGTGGAAAAGCTGACCAATTTTTAATTGTAAAAATTCATGTTCTGTTCTCTGGCTCAACTTTAAATTGATCTCTCAGATAACCATTTCACTGTATAAAAATGGGTTCAAAACATTTTCACTCTCCGCTGGAAATCTCAGCAAGCATGTTTTGCGAGCTATATCAATAGCGAGATCAATCCAGACAGGATGCTGCATACTGGCGATAATAGGCATTTATTCCTATTAAATGGGAGCTGCAAGACAGAATTTCATTAAATGGACAAATCTAAATTATATAAGATTTGAAATTGGATGCAAACTGCATAATTCTTGTAAAAGCTGAAAAGCAAATTAATGTTCCGTTTAGCCATCTCAAAGTAGATTCGCTGAAGGCAGTTTTTCTTTCTTTTTATGTGTCATGTTTCTTTAGGCGATCATTATCCTCCACATCTTCCTTGTTACTCTTAATAAATTTTGTCTTTTTGGAATTTTTCCGACACCTTCTACCATCCATTTACTCAAGTTCATCAAGTATGTTTCGCGCTGATTTCCTCTGTCCTGCTTTCCCTCAATCTGTCCTGTGAGTATCAGATTTTCCAAGCCCTATTTCCTCATTACGTGCCATAGAAATTTAAACTCCCTCTTTCTGATGTCATAAAGCTCGTCTTTCCTGACAATCTGCCCATGGTCTTCTCAGCAACATATTTCTGCTGCTTCAAGTCTCTTCTTCATCTCTGAGGAGATTGTCTAAAATTCACTGCCATATAGAAGGGCAGATATCACGTAAGAGTTCAAAAATACTGTTTTGAAATAATGTTCTCCCTTTTGTCGAAATGTTTGAATAAGTGTTATTGATACATACTGTATATATAGAACTGTTTTAACGTTGTTAATGTAACATACGTAACGTAAACAATTAATTCCAAGAAACTAAAAATATGAGAACTTTTGAAGTCACTGTTGAAATGATATTAGTTAAAGCTGTTTTAAATTCTTTACTAAATGGTAGCAGAGAACATATGGAAATATGCCTTTCGGATGCTGGCAATGACACCTTTTCTGATTGATAAATATTACTGCTTCAGGACGTCCTCGAACATGACTCTCTACAACTTCATATCCTTATCTTTAAGCAAAATATATTCTATTATTATTTCTCACAGTCTCTGTTCTATCATTTGTTTACGCAAACTACTTTGATAGTTTTTCTGTCTAAAACAAAGGACTGCAGTAAATGTGCGATGGGTAAATTGTCGCCTTTTTATATTTTTATTTCCACGCATGCGCATTGTTTGTTTTTGATTTTGACGACTGCACAGTATAGTAGCCTATGTTGTTTACCGTCTGTGAGAAGAAAGAGCACCATGACGCAATTCACTCCGCCATAAGTTTGGAAACTGCATGTTGTACTGCTTGAGTTTCTCAGCGGAAGATCCAATACAAATATTTCAGAGTGGTAGAGAATTCTGGAAGAATTGTATGAGTTTAATGGTGATTATGAATATATGGCAGTACGAAAAACTCACTCTGAGCGTTCTGATTAGAAACGGAGATCTACATCAAGTGCCTCGAGAAGTTAGTGCTGCCCTGGATCAAGAAGGTGCCTGCTGGAAGATCCTGTACTCTGCACCATATCACACAATCAGAAGTACCCTGTCATGGCTGTCAGAAATTTCTGCGGCCACATTGACTCTTACATCTGGCCACCTAACTCCTCAGACTGAAAGGCCCTTGATTATTATGTGCAAGGCGTAAGGGAGCAGGAGACCAACAAAACTCTTCGTAACAAGATGAAATGAAGGCAGCATTGACCAACTTAATCAAGGATACCGTCCAGAATAGATGCAGGAGATTCCGAATTAGTCTTGAGGCCGTGGTTGAAGCCAATGGCGATTTTATTGAATAAATTTACTCTTGTATTTCATTATATTTTCATTTACTTTTGGTAAATATATCCGTTAAAATAAGAAATCAGTGTCAGTTTATTTTTGGGTGTTTTTTTGTTGTTTTTTTTTTTTTTTTTTTTTTTTTTTGCACAATTTATACGACAATTTATCCATCGCACATTGTATATCACGAGAACACCAAATTATTCAATCATTCTGTTCTCATTATGTGACCCACAAATTTCACCATTTCTATTTTTTTTTTTTTTTTTTTCTTTCACTTTTCATATAACTTCCTTTTTGGTCACATGCTCTGTCTGTGATATTTTAAATATCCATTTATAAAACCACTTTTTTGTTGTCTCAGGTTTCCTCTTCCGCTATGAGAAATTTTTTCCAGTATTCTCTGCCATATTGAAGGAGTGATATTCCATAACATTACAGCAAAAGATAAAATATTGTAATATTTCCGTATTTTCTACTGCTGACTCCCTGGTTGTCTTTCTCTTTCCTTTGTGTTGTATATATATGTATATAGTTGTGCCCCCGATTAACTATGAAAAGCGAGTAGGGATAACCGGTTAAACATTTTTTTATTTCTTTTTTGTTGTCATACATTTTTGATCCACCGCTTTACGGTGAGTATTTCGTTCTTGTCGTTATGACTATTTGTTTTATATTTTTTGTATATATTTTTATATACTTTTAAAATGTGCGTTTTTTAAGCTCTAAAAATATATTATTATTTTAATTCAGGGGTTTAATTTCTCGACAAAACAAACTTATTGCCTATGAATCAATCCAAAATCCAACTTTCAGAATAACTATTTCTAATTTTTAATTTTTTCTGATAATAATTAAATAGTATGTTTTTCTTATATCTTCATAAGAACACTTTTGCCTCGTAATGTTTCTTTTATGACCAAACATTTACATAAATATTAGATTATCCTTAAAATATACTATACATAGAAACATCAACTTAGATTAATTCAATTATAAAAATACTTACAATGTTAGAGAGATGTTGTAATTAGTGTAACATCGAGAAATAACTGAATTTATATTCAGTCGACTTCAAAGTAATTTGATAAAGTGTTATTAATTATTCATTTTTTAAAATCATTGGGTTTAATTTATTTTTGTTGCTTGTTATCACAACATTCATATTGCTTAAAATCATTTCACCCCAAGCAAAACAACCGAGCCACTAACACGCAGAGGGTTGTTCAGCCTTGAATACCGTTGCTACTGAGACTCTTTCCCAGAATTGTCATTCTCTTTTCAACTATTCCAATCTTATCGAGAATTGGCGTTCTTTATTTGTGAGCACTTTAACTTTGGAAACTCCACACGATGTTCAACTTAAATAAACATGGTGGAACCTGTTTAGTATCCATCATTGTTGCTGGTTAAATATGCCTGCGTATCTTTTTCAGTCGAACAGATGACTTGCACACATGCCCACAATTGTTAGAAGTTAATGACATTTCTTAATTGATGGTTGCTCTCGTACAATGACTTCACATATGACTCAATTATCGTGATTTACCCAAGCAGAGCCTCTCACAGATATTACAAGTGCGGTGATGCCTGTCATCTATATAGTCTGGAAGTTTTCAGACTCTTCTCTTAAATATTTCCTTTGCAATCTGAGAATTCTCGAAAACGTTTCTTTCTTTGTGAAATTCTACCTATAGGTTAAATGATTATTTGCATGGAACTCTCAGTAATATGTTTGCAAAGTTCAGTGATCCTTTCAGGGCAACGTTCTGGTGCTTTCTAGAATTATGGGATGTTCGCTTTCCATTAACAAGTTCTTTATACGAAAACTATTTAAGAATACTGCTTTCATTTTGTGCAATCCAGCGCAACGTATGTTTGAGAAATGTTGTTTCAATTCTGCCGGATAACTTCATTGAAACACTTCTATGCCTCCGACATGCATTCTACAGGTGGTTTCAGTTATTCGAAGAAAGCATCGTTGAAGAAAACGCTTAAGATTCTCCAAGTGATGTTTTTAATACAATCCATGCTTTACCTGTATAGATTCATGATATGAAGACAAATGTATGATACACCTGTATCTCGGCTAGTTTCGCCATTTATCGCTGTTTCTCGCTATTAAACTTGCTTACTATCCCAACTTGTTATGAGATGAGGCATTGTAATTATTTACATATTTACATTGTTTGCACTGTTTTCCTCAATCTTATTTTCTGTTCTCGACGTTTCGGTCGTTGTACGCTCCGGCATTCTTCAGGACCTCTCTATATTTCTGTGTTAGCGTATTTTAATTATTTTACTATTTACATTGTTCGAAATATAGGCAGATTTTTAAAAAATGAATAAGTTATGGAGAGCCATGATCCATCACATCCTGTATGGACACGGCATACAAAAGACGGAGCCATCACTGTTACCTGTATGGTCACCCTTCCAAAGAATATCAGTGCATTTTGATGTGGCTAGATTTAAGCTCGTTATTTTATACATTTTCAATCAGATAAAAACGTTATCTACAAAACATTTTGTATTTTTTATACAGGTGAACATGAAAGGAAACGCCACATCATTATCATTCAGTTGTAATCACTGTCTTTTTTATTTCATTTTTAGTTCTAGTTGTTAGTGCATTTTAGGGATTCGGTATTCACTATCTCTGGCTACAATACACGGTTTCGTTTATTTAAAGGTTACATTCAGCTGAAAGAAATTAGGCATTTAGTATGAGAAATATGAATTGTTGGTTGAAATATAATCGTTTGCACCATCCACGAGCTGTTACAGCAATACATTTACGCGTAGAAAATTTCAGAAATCTGGCCTTAAATGCAAATCAAACGCACAGAAAAGGATTCACGCTTCCAGAGAATGAGAGAGGCATGAACTTCGCAAAGACAAACTGACCAACCTGCGCGTCTACAGACTTATAAACAGATTTTTTTAAAAGAAAGTTAACTTTTATTCGAAAGGCTTACATCAACTTTATCATCGTATGAAAAATGAGAAAATTTGGACGATTCTTTTAGTTACGAAAATAGCCGAAAGTCTGATGGTGTCAAATGTTGGTTGTTACCATGGACGGTAATAATTGTTTAATTCATGGCTTTTCATCATGTGCATTTTTTGTTGGTTTGCAATGCAGCCTTATAAAAATGTTCCTTTACAGATTCTATTAATGCGTCGTCTTAATGCAGACATGAATTTATAAGAGTTTAACATAAGAATTGTCATGCATCTGAAACAAAATAAACCAAACTGTGATATGTTTCTTTTACTTATTAAGTGAAATATATTTGCTTCATTCTAATTTTATCTGGTTGATTGTTTTTATTGGATTACTGATGTTATTTAAAGTCGAGACTGGAAAATGCTGAAAATAATCTCAATTTTTAGATTATGTCTTCATGAATGCGTCGACTTTGAAATATTTCTCTTTCGCCATGTTTAATGCTGCAATTTTCGACTTTCCTGGCGTTGTGAGCCATGCCAGATTTCGCTAATCTTAATAAATATCTGTGTAATGGAATATAGACATTTAGATAAAATCCATATAATTTACTTGATTGCGTCGATTGATTCGATTTCTACGATTTATCAACTCTTTGCAGGTTATTTAAAGCCAGAAAATATTTTTAGATTGTAAGGATATTTTTAGTGAGAGATAATAGTAGGTTAATAATAAAAGCATTACTAATTAACTCATATCTGGAGGAGAAGTGGTGGATTCCCACCTTTCAAAATGGTGTTTCCGTGTGGTGTTCCTAAGCGGCTACCGATCTAGCTAGTGACAAATCTTGATGTTGCTTAACTTCGATGATTATATATAAATGTTTGTGTAGAGTCCTAGACAAAAAAACTCATTTCTTTTTTTTTTTTAATATTTATCTTCCTCGAAATCTAGTTATTTTTCTTGATCAATTGATTAAAATATCGTGTTAAAAAAACAATCACATAGCAGTGCAAAGGGCATGTGTTTAATCTAGAGTAGTTGATATCGATTCAAAATTTTAATTGTTTCAACAATTCCAAAGGGAATCGGCGAGCGGTTGAGATATTTAATGTGGTTAATATCTGAATTGCAGTTTTAATTTATGGATTTTTCCTAACGTCATATTTGTCAGCAGGTAACTCATTCATTTACTGAACTCGTCTTTTCTTTTTCTGATCATATTCCTTTTTTTTCTTTTTTTTCTTTTTTTACTTTAACTCGTTATTCATTGCACAATTATTTGCTAGTGTACGAACATCCAGATAACCAAATAGAAATTTTCTCACCGATTCTAAACCATCAGCAGCTGTTCCTTCAGAGAAAGTCAAGGTCATATAGTTGATAGTAATATAGTATATATATATATATATATATATATATATATATATATATATATATATATATATATATATATATATATATATATATATATATATATATAATGGGTAGCAGCTTGGATTGGGGGAATCGAGAGCCGAGTTCGAAATCCACTGAATCTTTTTACATTCACTAACGTGCTAATAAGCTTGGGAAAGTATGAATCCTCTTCTTCTCCCTCCAGCTATGAGTAAATAGCAGGGTAGACTGGGTTCTATAGCTTTGGATGGCAAATGGTCTCGGAGATTGACAACACTGTGGAGGGTCGTTTGGGGATCTTATTGTACGTAGAGCAACAAGTCTCTGTATTTCGGCCCTTCAAATAATGTGGATGGTTCGGCACACCACCTTCACCACTACACACACACACACACACACCCATACACACACACACACACACACACATATATATATATATATATATATATATATATATATATATTATATATAAAATTTCATACGTTATTTATATACACAAATATTTAAGTAAATGCTGTTTATAATAAACAGTATTAACAACATTTACCTGCCTAAACATCCGAGAACCTTTATAGAAAATATAACGTGCTATACCAGTTTAGATACGAAGGAGCGTCTTGTTAGTAAGATCGATTTTACTGTTTTTAAACTAAAAACTCCCATGATTTCCCTCGAATATTCATATCAGGCTATATGACAATTCCGTATAGAATACAGGTCCGATTCCTTCGGAGGACGCATATTTTCTATGAAATTTCTCTGATGTATAGGCTACTAAATGGTGCTAATACTGTTTATTATAAACAGAACATTTACTTAAGTATTTTTGTATATATAAATAATGTATAAAAATGAAATGTATTGAAATAATTGTCGGAATTATTTCATTTCGTAATGTGTTTATCTATCTATATATATATATATATATATATATATATATATATATATATATATATATATATAAAAAGAAAGTAAGAATGACTTGGAATTTTTCCGTCTTGATTTTTCTTTTATCTCATTCAAGGCATATCCTAGGATTGGATGAAAACCATTTCGGTTTCACCGTATTTATTGTCGCAGAAGTCGTTTGGGAACATTTGGTTGCTTTTAACCACAGATTTCATAGAAAGTTATAAGATAAGTTATGCCTTTTACAAAGTGCTAAATCTTCTGATCATACATGCAGAATAAATATTATCCCGTACAACGTTTTGAAAGATATTTCCGATAACGGAAACTTAATATAATTTTTTGCAGACAATCATATCTCGTATTTATGTCTTCAGTCTTGCTACCATAACGGTTCCGCCGACCCCTCCTAGAGGATTTTTCACGTGTTTAGAAACCACTGCTCATCATTTAGAATTCCAAAACGCAAGTTCAATACAAAGCTGGCAAACATCTATTGGAGCTTTAGGGAAAAATAGCAGAAGTCCGGCCATCAAATGAAGTATTTTATGGAATGTAAAGGCTAGAAAAGTGAAAGGCATCTTGTGTAGGCTGTGTCAGGAGTAGAAGCTAGCTATTGCAAATTACAAGGCTGGCAGTGAGTTGTTGAATGGGAGGTCTAAGATCATGGCCAAATGTAGACACGCAGAAAGTTAATTTTGGGGCTATACAAACCTGGATAATGTTTTTAAAAAAATGTTTCCCTCTCACTTTAATTTAATTTAATTTTTTATATTTTTATTATTTTTATTTTTTTTTTTTTTTCTCACTACAACAACTCTCTCCACAGCTGAACAAAAATCTAACGAAACCTTGGCAGTCGAAACCGCGATATTGTCCTGGTCAGCATTCTTATTATGGCTTGTAAAATTTGAGGAATATAAAACCAAGAAAATGTTAACAGTATTGGCAATAAGATTGAGGATATGTTTTATATACTAGCTTAAATACCGCGTTATCGGGCGGCATTAAATTTGGGTCATGCGTAAGGCATTGGTTTGATTGGGTATTCATCACAATAGATTGGGAGGAGCAGATGCAATAGGCAACAATAAACTACACAAGAACTCAAAATTGATCGCTGCATTTAAGTATTGCATGAATATTTAAGCTTACCTTTTAAAAGTTCAAAGATAATTCTTCTGCCAACACTGTATTTAATCACAATTTGATGTACGTACGTCCTTACATTCCGTAAAAACAATTATTCTTTTTTTATTTCATGGGTAACTTTCGCTTGATTTTGCAATTAATTTTGATTATTTCCAAATTTATCTTGAAGTTATAAAAAATTTTATCGTACAAAAAAATTGTCGCAAACAATCACGTAAATAAATTTCCGAAAACAATTGCAGTAATGAAAACTGGGTAATCCAAAATTTAAGGGTTCTAATCTGGTCCATAATATTTTTAATTTGCTTACGGAGTCGGCCTCATTCCAAAATGGTATATGTTGGGCTACGGCCTCTCGGAGCAATACGGGCATATTTATTTTGAAACAATGTAATTTGAGAACATTATTTTTTTCATTTGAATAGAGTATTGAACGTTTGAGAGTTGTTTCCCTTTATGTTGACAATTTTGTCACAGTGACACACTGACATTCGCATTTATTATATAGATTAGCCTTTTGACTAAATTGAAGCACAAAACGAAAAAAATTAAAGTCGGAATATTCAGACACACTTGCGTCCTTTTTCAACGAGGCGAAGAATAAACAAAGAAGTGAGACTCACTCTCTCAAGGAATATTGTTATCGGTGATTAAAGGGCTCCCTGGGGAAATTATAATCTCTGAGGAAACCAAAATATAGGTTTAATTCCTGAATGTGTGATTTTATTTTGAAAATATATTTTATCTCCGATCTGCTTCTTTCTTGTCGGCTGCTAAATGAAGACGCTAAAATCACGCTTCTGATGTCATCAATGCTATGCAACGGTTGGTTAAAGTGTGCAGGAACAGAGAAAAATTGTATTTATCTTTGATGTTTTTTCATGGTTATTGAAACGAAAACGGAATTCCGTTCATGTTTCACCAACATAATTCCCTATTTTGTATTTGTAGCAGAAAAGTATAAGAATTGAACTATCACAAGTCAGAGCCAGTGCTTTGAATATTGTGTGAGTTCCGGAGTGTGTGAAAATTGCTATTAGTGATCATTTGTTTACAGGCGTGACATCAGAGTTTATTTCGTTTTAATCATGTGTGTGTGTGAGCACGGGCGCGCGTGTGCATGTGTCTACATTTCAATCGGTAAGTCCGTAGATTGACACAAATATTTGTTTAGAAAAGTTTTGATCTGAATTTTTCGCTATATTATGTCCACTCAATAATATTGATATTAAATAATCGTCATTGTATTAAATAAATTGACAAGAAAATAGATTATATTGAGGAATAAATATCTTGTTAAAATTTTGTTTTCACTATTACGTTACGGCCATATTAATTTACCTACGTGTGTGAAGGGTTCTGAATATTTCGAAAAGATACAGAAAAAATTAACAAGGAAATCACCAAACTTATATAAATTTAAAAATGCTGGCGAAATTCTTCCAATCAAAAATAGCTGACCAAACGGATATGAAAAAAGTAAAAACTGTAAAAATTACAGCGAATCTCATTGAAAAGCAAATTGAAATTAACATTTTAGTATTGTGGGCTCTTTCTGCAAGATTAAGCTAAATTCAGTAAATAATGTTTCTGTTATATGATGTGTCTTTTCTGAACATAGCCTATCATAGCTCTCCACAACTTCATATCCCTTGTAGCTCTAATCATCTTTGACCTTTTTGCCAATCTTCCAACCACACGTCCGGTATCCCTTCACACAAGCTGATCAGTTAGGTGGAAGCCGCTTCCCCTCTCTCGATTGCATCCGATGTCCTGTGAGCATCAGATTTTCCTCAATAATAGTCGTCCCTGCACAATGGAAAACCACCCATTATCAATCTCAACAACACTTATATCAATAAACATTTCGCTTGTGGAACTCTCTTCCGTTTTCTTTCTTCCCAGTCAATCTTCAAACAATTAAATACAATGTCAATCATTATCTTCTAACTTCTTAATTCTTGTTCTTTTATTTTTTTCACTTCTTAATATTAGTTTTTTTTCTCATATTCTCTAACCCATTGCGTCCTAGTGACTTTATTGCCTTATTTGGGGTTTAATGTCTATTATCGTTTTTGAAATGTTCATAAACATGAAATAATAATCTGGCAGTTGCATTTTTAGCTCTTTTATGTGAAAGGCTGCGCAGTTCTGAGCAAAATCATGATTCTTCTTTCCTTTTTTTTATGTGGGTTTTATGTTTCTTTTGTCGCACCAAACCTGCCGATCTCACCTGCAGAAAATGTCTGCTCTTTAGTCAAGAGAAACTGTAAGTTTTATTTAGTTATTCAACTCATTTGGCCTACCTGCCTGTACACCTGTTGCCTCATCAAATTCCGTTGTATTTCGGTCACGAATATTGGCTGCTTTTTTCTTTTTTTTTTTGAAGTGATGTTTTATATAACTGCACCTAACTAATGCTAATTAACGCATGCTTTGCAAGTTTTAGTACCTTTCCATGACAACGCCTTTGTGTGAGAAACGTTCAAAATTACACGCCACATTAAAAAAGGGAAAATGAAAGCGAATTCTTCACAACACCAACCAATTCTTCTAATGCTTCTTCAATTTGGCACGCTTTCTACTAAATAAAAAAAACGGCACAAGTCCTGCTCCATCATCCTTTAACAAAACCCAAATTTCATCAAGCAATTATATTCAAATTTACAAAATGTGTGTTAAGTCTTGAAACTTTTAGCAAAAAGGATTTCAATAGGTGACCTTTGAACTGTAGATGTCAAATAAAACATATACACAAATTTAACTATTTTTAATAGATGAAAAATGTGAAACAGAATCCGAAAAAATGTTTGCCGAACAGCAATGAAAAACTAATCTTGCTCTGTAGCAGCGAATGCTGGAAATTTCTTCAATAAGGCAACAGAAATGATGTTGCATATAAGATCCGGAGAATAATATGGGCAGAAAATGTGAACAACATGGAAGTTCTAAGTAAAGTAATTGAAGTCGTGTGTCAGGTCAGGACCAATAACGTTGAAAATTCTTTTTTTGGATTTTATCAAGAATCTCTGAATATATAGCAGGAGAACCAGACCAGATGGTTGGAGTTAAATGATTAGAAAAAGCTCAGTAAATAAGTTCGCTTTTATGTCGCAGTGATTAAAACTACACAAATTCAAAATACACAAATTTAAATCACGTGTTCAAATGAATTGAGAAAATTGAAAACCGTCAACATCTATATTTTCCCCGATCATAATAATGACCACAAGTGAGGTTCGATGCACTAAATCGCGAATGTTAACACATTATTTATTTTCATTGGAGCCAGAAATAAGCTCTAATGTACGTTATAAATAATGTAAGAAAAAATTGTCTACAGTTTTTAATCGAATGTGTCTGCACATACGCGCACAATTGCACAGACAAATATATTGTATAACAGAGATTTTTCCAAATAAGCATTACTACAAGAAATGATTATACATTTCTTACTGATCGTTTAATATTATTGACTATGGGGAGAAGTGATAAGTTGAATGCTGGAGATCATATTTCTAATAACAGCTATTTTATATTGGTATGGGCATTTGCTATTATAATTCAAGTGGGAGAAATTTAAAATTGTGGTGTTTTGATATAAGTTGATGTTAAAGGTGTGGCTATTAATGTCAAGTAAGACGTCTTGAAAGGTTTCCACTTTTGTCGCTAAAAGTATTTTGCAAAATATATTATAGGGGACGGAAATATTTTCTATGACAGTTTTACGTTTATTATCTCGTCAAGTCTGGATTAGAATATCTGAGAGCAAATTCTTTTATCTTAATATATATATATCTATAGATAGAAAGCTAGATAGACATATAGATGATCATTTTTGAGGATCAGAATGAAAAATCGGTAAGACGAGTTCGAATTCCAATCGAGTTCGTTACATTTACTTTCGAGCAAATAACCTTGGAAAAAAGAATGTATTTATATCCCCCACCCAGGTGTAAATTTTAGCCCCAAAGGTAGACGCGTCTCTCTCTCTCTCTCTCTCTCTCTCTCTCTCTAGCTGTATATATATATATATATATATATATATATATATATATATATATATATATATATATATGTGTGTGTGTATATGTGTGCGTGTGATATGAAGATTTCGTTCAAGCATGAAACAGACTGTTGGCACTCGTGTTGACCCCATGTCCATTTTATATTTATGCATGCTCTACACCAGATATTGAACATTTTAATCCATAACTATATCATATCTTTAAAATTATTTTTATCTCTCACACACACGCACACAGACGCCCCCCAACACACACACACACACACACACGCACGCACACACACACACACACACACACACACATATATATATATATATATATATATATATATATATATATATAGAGAGAGAGAGAGAGAGAGAGAGAGAATTATACGTCTGCGTGTATGGTCTGAAGATCGAATTAAAACCTGAAATTGAGTGTCCCTATGCAGCGTTGATACCTATATTTACGCTGTCTATATCTACAACACACACTCTCTCTCTCTCTCACACACATATATATATAATATATATATATATATATATATATATATATATATATATATATATATATATATATATATATATATAAATTGAATATTATTTATTTTAAATTCAAGCGGTGTCGTGCTATGGTGTATTTATGAGCAAACGAATCTCACAGATCGTAGATTTTGTAGTAATTTCGTGCCTCACTGCCGTGTTCCAGTCTAAACTGCTCTCATTAAATAACTGTCCACGTGTTGCAGTGGTTACGAAGGTGGATTAGCGGACCATTATTTCTATAGTGAGATTGATTTTAATGATCTTTGTGAGGTGCCTTAAATTGCAAACGTCTACCAGACTAAGATCAACTAAATGATTTAACCCGTGGTTGAAATGGTTACGAATTTCTTAGCCTCTAACAATAAGTGATATTCAAGCCTATGGCAAATTGATATTCAAGCCTTGGTAATGTCCATATTTCGACAGAATGTTCACGCTTGACAGGTCGTTCCTCTTTGAAAGATTCGCGTGAAACCGTATTATTTTCATTTTAGTACGTTTCTCTCTTTGCAAAATTTTCATTGCCCACATGCTATGATAATCCATCTATTTTTGTCTCCTGCATTCAGTTTTCTATCTAACCTTCACGCGGATAAAACTACACATATACAGATAATTAAACGGACAGAAAACACCACCCCGAAATTTTAGGTGTGGTCTATGTATCATCAGCATAAAAGACGAATTTGCAAAGAACTGTCATAGTCAAAAGTAAACAATTAGTGTCGCATGTGATTCCACCGGCTCCATCGCTCCGTGAAGCGATGACAATACGCGTAACATGATGTCAACGTAAGAAAAATGTTTGGCAACAACAAAAGCCTTGCTAGCCAATCTATCAATCAACTTGTCATATTATTTGTCTGCTCTCTGAACCGAACTACTAGGCCCCAACAATATTTTCTGAGTAACAACAATGTTATCGGGGCGGGTGGTCTGGCTCATGAGGTAAACACGTATTATGCTTCTGAGATTTTAAAAGCTAAACTGTTTCCGGTTTGTCTCTTTGGTCAGCAATAAGTATTTATGTTCACTAATTTTACGTTTCTTTTGAACCACGCATTTATGATGCGCAATTACAAGAAATTGTCTCATGTTGAAAAATGCATATATCATTTTTTAATTTAGTAATTAATTTTTTCTTTCTTTTTCTTGGTTGCTAATTTAAAAAAATTGATGGCAATCATTTTTATTTTTTGTTGTATTATTATTATTATTATTATTATTATTATTATTATTATTATTATTTCCTTTTATTTCCGGTGTATTCTTATTTCTTCCCGGGTCTCAATCAAAAACCTAAAGTCAGAAATGGCATCATGTCATTTTACACTGAGTGTTTTTGAGGGGAAAAAAAGCCCTGAGATCAGACAAAATTTTCATAGATAAAGCCCTTCTTAAGGTGTGGGCTGAATTTGTGATTACATTCTTTTTATTTCCTTAAGGCTTTGGGCTACCAGGAATCCCTTCAATTCGTCTATCAGAACTTTTTACAATTATCCCTGGGCCTCTACCTACAAATGGTATTGTTGATGTCCTCATATGGCACATTTTTTTTTTTATCTGGATATCAAGGTCCCTGTACTTTGATAGATTTAAGGTCTTCAAAGATAAATTACATTCTGCGGGGACTGCCATGTAAATAAGAATTATTATTATTATTATTATTATTGTTATTGTTGTTGTTGTTGTTGGCGGCATATAGCCGAGTGTTTAGAACGTTAGCTTTCTGACCATGTGATCCGGGTTCAAATCTCATGGTCAGTTTGTCAGTAAGTTGAATTCTTGATGTTATCGGTTTGTGAGAGGCGATCTCAGAGCGCACCCCCTTTGGAAATTGCTTGTAAATCAGGCCACGGTTTTGTGAATGAAATTGGATAAACGAAACTCGTGGAGAGCCGTCGATGTTCGTGCTAGTACTACGTCAGAAATCATCGAAATTTTGAGCGTGCTGGTTTTGTTCAGACATTTGATCACGCTAGATAATGCGCCCTCTCCCAGAAACTGTCACTAAGGTCTGTTCAGCATAGTTGCAATATTAACCACAGGTGGGCTCTGTGGGTGTTGGGCAAACACAAATGTGACTGCTGAGGAGTCTGCAACAGGGATTGGCTAGCTGACCTAGTAGACAGGAATCCTCGGATATGAGTGTCCAGGCTTAATAATTGGACAAGTGTTCATCTTCTATTTCTTGCATTCGATCGTAAAACCCATGCTGTTAAATAAACAGCGTTGATTGGAATTAAACCTCCGACGAGAATTGAACTTCGCTTATCGTTGGAAGGACAGAGCTGTTTCAATCATTGATATTTTATCCATTGACATCACTAAAATGGCTATATAACTTACTTTTCCTATTCTAAACTTTTATTTTGTTCATATATAATTGTGTCCTGGGTGTGACGATAAACTGCATTCGTTTCCTGGGTATGGCGATGAACTAGATCCAGCAGCAAGGCCTATGATCAGTAGGTTTTGAAGAGTGTGGAACCACCTCTTAACTACTGGTGTGCCTAGGTCCACCATAACCCGAGGTGGTATCAGTTAGTGTCCCAGCTATGAGAAAATATTTCAGCTGAGTTCAAAACACTATGAAAGTATAAAAATAGGTTTTAATAGGAATACATTTTGGGAAAAATACATTATCGGCATTAAATAACCCATTCAGGTTGATATAGCGTAAAACAAAACAAATCAAACCAATCCAATCATATAGAATTACAAAAAGCAACGCCTGATCAATGAAGTCTAATGCAACAATCCCAACTTGCAGGGCAATTCAAATCAAGGTTTGATGCTCAGATACACTAACCTTGTGCCAGATTGTGCTAAGTATCACAAATTATCATAATGTGTGCTTATACTTATATCTTTATGAAACAAATCATGGTTTACATGTGTTGTTTATTTGTGAATCGTCTAGTCGTTTCCATATAAGGAGATACTTCCTGACACAATCTCGCGAACAATTACGATGGCAGCAATCAGGAAGCATTTTGAATAATGGTATAATTCCCTTGTGTCTCAACTCCAACGTCGGCTTTCAGAATATAATAATTTAATACTCACCAATTTGCAACTAAATATTAGCGCACATCTCAAAGATCATCAAGCATATCTCACCCATTAGAAATGTCAAAATATCAACAAAAAGTAAAATTTTATTTATTTTTCATGGCTAATTGTTACCAGCTGAAAACCGGCTCTACTGAATGGGTGTTCGCTACTTCCTTCTTGAGGCCGAATTGGAAGAGTTGGCCCAAATAAAACATTGTAGATTTGAACTTTGCATTTATTGAATCATACATTATTTGTCAGAAGGCTCCGTGGAGTAATGGATAGCGGCTTGGACTGAGGATTAGGAACCATTACATTCACTTATGTGCAAATACCATTTGAAAATGTATGAATCCTCTTCTTCTCCTCCCAGCTATGGGTAAGTAGCAGGACAGACTAGGTTCTATAGCCTTGGATGACAACCCGCCTAGGAAAAAGAAAAATTCTGAATTAAAAACCGGCCCAACAAGCACCACTTCTACTTTGACTGCAGTACACATGGTGCTCCTACGACCCTATGGGTCACGTGATTCGCGATTCTGCTTTATTTTATGATTTTATCAATGTAATGGATTGTATTTTACTTTAATATCTGCTACGATTTTAGAATATATTTCAAGGGCTATGAAAAATTTCTCAGGTCATATCTATTTATAAAATTCTGTTACTTTTGTTAGTCCGTCTGTCCCTCTAAAACAGCCGATCGAAACCAAATTTTGAGACAAAGTGCAAATATGTAAGGGGGTACAAAGTACAGTTGGTTTTACTAGGGTATATAATTTAGTACAATAAGCCTTCATTAATTATTTGAGAAATTTTTTATTATTCAACATACAAAATCATCCAACTCTTTTAAAATAATTTAACCATTAAAATAACAAATAATTATTTTATAAAATGCAATAGTGTTTTTTTGCATATCTTTTCTTTAAGTTTTTATATATACAAGAATCCATATAAACAAATCACAAGGCCAAACACTTCAAAAGGTTGAAATTTATCTCCAGAAATAAATATTTACGCATGGCCAGTTGGATGTCGCACGCTCAAGAGTAAGAAATCCTGAGATATTATTTTTCGCTCTTAAAAAGGAAAAAATAAATTTTGTTAAAAAAAATCGTTTACCATGAAGTCCTCTAAAATTAAATTAAATTAAAGAAATTATTAAACCGCGAAGTGACGTTTTCTTTGAAAGAATTTTTCCAAGCAAATAAGTTTATTCCAATTTCATCGATTGGTTTGCGACATTGAACGAAACGAGTTTGTAAATCTCTACAAAAATTTTATTATTATTGTTGTTGTTGTTTCTTTGCGTTTCTATTGGATACACATTTCCTTCCTGATCCTAGTGATCTTTTTTGTAAAGCAAAAACAAGCCTAAGTTCAAACACATTTCACATAAATAAAGCACTTCATAATATCTGAACTGTACTTGTGAGTAAACTGTTTGTATTTCTTGAAGACATGGGCTACCAGGGATCCCTTCAATGAGTTTATCAGGACATATTCCAATGAATCCGATGGCTCAAACTACAACTGGAATTATTGATGTCCTGATGTGCCAGATTTTTGAGGCTTCTACTTCAGGATACTTTTATTTTAATAATTTTTTTTTTAAAGATCTTCAAAGAGACATTAAATCTGCAATAAGAAGCACTTTATGTTTTTGCGGACTTTGATTACGATATCTGGACGATTAGTTTTTTCTGTCTGTGTGTATCGTAAAGTCCCATAAAATTGTTACAAGTTCTGTCTTTGTAACCGGGTTTTGGTTTTATATTTATGCCAGTTTCTTGCAGTTTCCTTCCCGTAAAAATTGCATATTTTCCAGTGCAGATATTGGCCCACTCTATTATGCCGAGTTTTATATTCGGTTAATGCTAACACCGTGCAAAATAATAGATAGTCACTTGTTTCTGGATATTTATCACAAAATTTGCATTTCGGGTAAACACAATTTTTCCGTATGGTTTCTTGGTAATTTCTAGTTAGCAAATATTGGTCCTGTTCAGCAATTATACAAGATTCTGTTTCAACTTAAACCTAATGGGTATTATTATTATTATTATTATTATCCATGCGATTTCTGTTAACACACTACCTTCTGTTTTTTTTTTTTTTTTTTTTATCTCCGATGAAGTTGCTAGCGTTACATAGACAAAGTTCTCCCTTAGTTATTAATAAGACAATTTTCTGTATGTCTCTTGTTGGGGTTTCCATTTTTCAATTGTTGTTTTGTTCCATTTTTTATAATAATTAGATTATTTTTCCACATTTTTTCTATTTCTGGTATTTTGATAGTTTTTTCAAATTCTTTTTCCGAGTTTTTTAGTAGGCATTTCCTATTTGCTTCAATTTTTCTGTCTGTGTGGATGGTTAACCCATAGAATGGTTTCTTGTAACCGGCGCTGGCCGAATTTCACATTGTCAAAATTGCCCCACAAATATTAGTGGTCTATTGTTTCTTGGTATTTGTCACAGAACCTGCATTTTGGATCCACATTATTATGTATGATATTGCCTGAAAATTCCCTCTGGTCTGTGCGCTGCAAGAATAAAGTTTGTTTCAGACTTTAATCCAGATGTTGAGTATTAACTTTATCAACATTGGGTTTATTGTTTCTGGATATTTGTCTTGCCAAATCCTTGGCTTTCTTTTTTTCATATCTTTTGCTGCCTGGCTTCTGTTTTGATTTACTACAGAATCTACTAAATGTAACTAATATTTTTCTTTCTGTTTTCATGTTGTTTCACTAATTTTATCATCCAGTCATTTGTTGTTTTCCATGTAAGTTAGTAAGCCAATTATTATGACAATTCTATTGAATTATTATTATTATTATTATTATTATTATTATTATTATTATTATTTCCTTTGATTTCTGTTGTATACTCATTTACTTCTTGATCCCAACCAGAGACCTATGGCCAGAAATGCCACCATTGCATTTTAACTCAAGATTCTTGTATAAAACAACAACAAAAAACAACTTACGATCACATGCATTTATATAGATAAACCCTCTTTATAAGGTATAAGCTTGTGAGAACATTGTTTTCATTTCTTTATGGCATGGGCTACCAGGGATCACTTCACGGAGTATCTTGGGCACCTTTCCCAATCATACTGGGAGCTCAAACAACAAATGGAATTATTGATGTCTTCATGTGCCACATTTCTGAGATTTCCTCTTTATCATTATTATTATTATTATTATTAGTATTATTAGTAGTAGTAGTAGTAGTAGTGGTATTGTGCTATGGTCTATGTACGTAAAATATTAGTGACGGCTTTCAAGCGCTAGTTGTTTTTGTTATTATTATTATTATTATTATTATTATGATTCATTAAAAGAATGAATAGAGAGCCACTGAAAGGTCAAGGACCCCACGGCAAGAAGGGCAATACGAATGGGGAAAATATTGAAGTATTTCCCATTTACTCGTGTTATTGTGCGTAATTGAAATGTTGCTATAACATTGAACTAAATTCTTTAGTAATGTTAATTCTTCCGTTCGAGAATATTTTTCTTTATGATATATCAAACAATAGAAAAGAACATTATACTGATCTGATTTCTATTTGTGGATCTGTTGATTTGCATGTTTGCCATTACACAACTATGAATGCTTATCTTGTTGAGAACTTTTGGTAGGAAACTATCGTTTAAATTCTCTAACTTGGAAAAGAAATCATTTTACAAATTTGCAGCATAATTGTATGTGTTATTCATTTGCGCTTCCTGCGTTAAAAATTGCATCTTTCTACGTTTGCTTTTGTTTATAGAGCAAGAACATAAAAGTTTATCAGCATTGCAAGCTGAAAAGGTTACTAATTTCCTCATTTAAAAACAGCCATGAAATAATATCTTTATTTTTTGTGATGCTAACGAACACTCGTTGCCACTTTCGTAATGCTCGTTGTAGTGAAGACTTTGTAATCGCAGATACAACTATAGTGACGCCGTTGTACAATACAGGTGTCAGACGCCTTCGAATAATACTCGCACTAATAGTACTTGCTCGATAATACTCGCTCGAACAGTAATCCGTATAGCGTTCTGAATAGAGAGATAGTATTGTAAATAGATTAGAGAATAGCGGTCCGTATGGTAATAGAGGATAGACTAGAAATGCAGATCATTTGGACGTCACTCTACTTTCTATTTATACGTTTCCCTAATGGTCACGTGATCCATTTAATTCAATAATGGGATCGCCTGTGTTTGCTCACTGGCGATCTATGTTCAAAATCAAGTGTCAGCAGCGACACTTTATTCGTATATAACAATTTTCTTTAAAAATATCATATTTGGTTATATTCAATAAACGAAGATATGTTCAATTCACTCATCTACTTGAGTGACACAAGCGCTTCGTGCCAAAACACTCACCAGGGCCACATTATTATTATTATTATTAGTAGTAGTAGTAGTAGTAGTACTAAACAATGATTTAATCTTCCAATATTTTTCAACACTGAGAGCGCGATTTAAGAAAAAAGACAGTGTTTGGCAGTGTTCATCAATATTTCGACAGTATGCTTGTCTTTAAATTATGTTTAAAAATTGTATGCAAGTAAAATAATATTTTAAAAATATACAAAAAATTATAAGCCTTTGTAAAAAACGTCGCTTCCCTTGAGAAAATGGCTGAATTGGTAATCAGCGCGCCAAAATAAATGGAACGCATCCAGCGTTTATGGCGTGCAACTGAAACTTGCGTAATATGATGGTGATGGTGATGATGATGATGATGATGATGATGATGGTGATGATGATGATGGTGATGGTGATGGGGATCATGTTCATCTTGGAATCCGTTAGTTGATTAGTTACTAAGAGGAATCAATCAAACAGCTTAATATAAATCTTATGAAACTCTCTTGTCATTATGTTCACTCCTCCACTGAGGCGGGAATTTAATTATTTGCATAAGTAATTATCCTCATGTGTTTTAAGGGTCGCAAGGTCGGTAGATTTTGAATATTTTTTTCAGAATATTCACCTTAAGATGTTCATCGTTTAACATAAAATGTTCCGCAAGTTCCGTTTATGTCTCATACCTGTGGCCATTTAAACTTTTAAGTTTTTTTTCCTTTGTTCAACCCACATAAATCAAACCATGCTTAATACATTGGGCTGTGTATATTACATGGAAATCAGTACAACTGCCGCCATCTTGATGTTTCGATTTGAATTTGGTATAGAATTGACTTGACTGATGTTGTTCCTCAACGAAAAAGGTTTTCACCCACTATATGTGTTTTCTGGAGTACAAAGATCCGAAAGTGGAATGGAAATTTGAGTGCGAAAGCTAGCATTTGTTTTTTGTTTTTTTTATAGAAAACAAATTTTTGATATAAAGTAAAGGTCACATCTTTTTCACTAGTGAAATTTATGGAAAGAGTCTTTCTTCTTTACTTTTCCTCTTCCATTTCCATCCTGGGTATGACGATAAACTACATCCGGCAGCAAGTATGTAGTTTACAGTATATTATTATAATAAAATGAGTAACAATATATTTATTTACAGGCAAATGACAAGCAATGTAACAATTCTAAAAATATAAAAATTCATTTTTATAGCAAACAATACATTTTATGATCAACAAAATATACATCTAAAAAAACATAACTTTACCCTAAAACTATAAAATTCGCACAAAATAATTGTAGTTGAAAGTATAAAATTACGTAAAAAATATTTAGGTTTCGGCATTAAATAATCCATAGAGGTTGATATGACGTTAAATAAAATCAACCAATCCTGTTCCATCCTATCCTGATTACAAAACATTTAGTTCGAGAATCTTGTTGATCAGAGATTGATAGAAGTAAAACTAAAACGAAATTTCAAATGTCTTTGCGGCTTGTTCAATTACAGAATAATCTCCATTATTTTCTTATTTAATAACAAATAATTCTAATATAATGAATGAAGTCTCACCCAACTTAAAAACAACACGCGTTAGAAAACAAAATACAAAGAAAACACTTGTTTCTGTCGTGGTAAACTAATAAGCTTATCATATCTCATGGCTCTCCGACCTGCGATATTTCGCTGCTGCAGCAACGTTCATTCTCCAGATGCTCTCTCCATTATAAATTTATGAAACTTCTTGCCTGTTCAAGTGACCATGCTAAAGGGTCACGTGTGCTTTTCTTATCTTGCTCAAAACGCCGTGGTATGAACGTCTTGTAGTTACACACCCAGCCCTTCAATAAGTGGAAGTGTCAGATCAGAGACTGTTGTAACTCATTTTACCCTAAGTATATTTTTATAGATAATTTTTAAAAAAATAGCATTTAAATGATATCTTATGGAAGATAACACTCTTTTTATAATTTCATGGTGTTTAGTTTTGAACTTATAATGTTGTTTCTACGAGAGATATTTAGCGTTGTCTGGAAAGTATAAAGAATTCGATATTCAAGCCCAAATATTGTTCATAGCTTAATGTTAGACTTAACAAACTTACTTAAACTTACTACAATGTTAATACCATAGTGCTAGCTGGAGATTTGAGCATAGTAAATTACCATTGCTGGCCATATTGGGTTTGTTCTTCGCTCTTTGGTTTACGGTTGGGGATTGGGATGCAATGGACATGTGTGACACCGACTGTAAAACAGTTTTTGCCAAGGTCTGAGGGCAGAAAGTGTTACACTAAAACAGGAGGCGCACTGGGATAGGTAAAGGGGCCTTCCTAAAGTTAAGTAAAGTATTAAGAAACATATAAATTTCGTTAGAAAACAAGGAAAAGGGGACTGTTACGTAATAATAGTCTTTCTATATGGCAGTGAATGCAGATAAAGAAAAGACTGGAAGCAACATAAATCTGATTCTACAGAAGGATACTGAGAATATTATGAACTGAACATGTGGAAAGGACGGTTTTAGAGAAAATGAAAGCAAAAAGGACAGTTATACATGATTTTATATAGTTGAAATTTCTTGGGTCCATAATGAGGAAATAGAGCTTAGAGAATTTGATACTCACAGGATAGATTGAAGGCAAGAGGGGCAGGCTTAAACACCACGCGAACGACATAGCGAGCTTGAGTAAATGGATGTTAGAACAGGGTTTAGGATAGATAATAGAAACATCTACGACGTACAATAAATTCTGAAGAGCCATGACCGCCAATGTCCTGAAGGGACACGCCATAATAAAAGTTTCGTCAGCGCTTCTTAAAAAAAGTTTTGTGTCAGCGTTCAACAAATATGGCCTTGTGCTAGAATCAGGGAAAACGCATGAGTATAATGTAAATACTACATATTCATCCCAAGAATTGCCCATCCCCACTAGGTAACCTAATGTTCTAACCTTCCAGTAGGTAAGAATAACTTTGGTTGAGTAAATGTCTACATAGAGGATTTGTTTGTTTGTCTGTTTAGCGGATATCAATATTTATGAGTCATTTAATACCAAAATTTACTTTTCTTGGGAGCATTTGTAATTTCTTTTACAAAAATATATCTCTGTGTTTTTGTTTTTTTTTTTAAATTAAAATGCATTGCTGGTATTTTAGAATAAAAGTGTTTATGCTTTGATAGAGTTTTAACCCCATTTTAAGGGTTAACTCTTTGCCCATAGCTGAAACTCTAACAAGTGCTACCATCCCAGGTTATCCCTGACCTGGGAACAACAGCAATTAAGAGGTGGTTTCAAGCTCCTGAAAACTTCCCGATCAGAGGCCTTGCTGCCAGATGTAGTTTATCGTCATACCCAGGACGATAAATAGAAGACGTTTACAACAACCTTTGGTATAACTAGATTCGACCGGGACACATGATGAACTTCATTCAATTGGCCTAACGATATCATCCGAGATTTGTAATTTGAAATGCTGTACGAGATTTTTTTTAACTATTGTCTTTTAGCATTGTGAGGCCAAGAACAGGAAGGTATCTGCTTTTTAGAAAACGGTATATACTCGATATTCTAGAAAGGAAATATATTCCTTGGCCAAAATATTTAAATATTTAAGCACTCATATATATAAGAACGCATTATAGTCGTCTGAAGATCACGAGAACGGGAAACTTGAGTAACGACTCGGGATGTCCTTGGTTGAATATTGACGCTGTGAAAGATTTTGCTCTGTCTAGATAGACTAGGCGTTGGGCGTTGAGCACTTTAATTTATTTTTTTTTTGTCTAACATACTAGGTTGTCTGGAAAGTTGCCAGTTGTTCACGCCAACATTCTTGAGTATTTTATTAATATATATATATATATATATATATATATATATATATATATATATATATATATATATATAAATGTGTGTGTGTGTGTGTGTGTGTGTGTGTGTGTGTGTGTGTGTGCGTGTGCGCGCGTTTAAATGCGTGTTTATGCTGGATAAAATTTTTGTTTTGGTATATGCTATATTTAAAATTAAAAGTGCTTAATATCAGGGGTGGGGCCTGTATAAATATAAAAGTGGACACTGAGGTCTACGCCGAGTGGCGACAGTTTGTTTTCTTCTTCTTTTGAACATCATCTTCAGGTCAAGTTGCGTTTAAATACGAAACAGACTGTCACCACTCAATATCGACCGCAGTGTCGACTTATATTTATATCCAAATGTCGAATTACATATATGCAAATCATGCCAAAGCAGGACTGTCTCATTCCTGTTGGAGGATCCTTTCCCTGTTTGAGCATGTCTTCAGGGGTGTTGAGTAATCACCACGGTTGGCAATTTACTGGCCGGTGAGGGTATCTAATCTACAGCTGGGACACTTAATTCAGAGTTGTTCTTCTCCTAGATCGGTTGCTACCGGCTAAGGCTAAGTGTGTCCTGCTATTTAACTGGGCGAGAAAAGATGAACTGAAACCTTTCCCAAAGTTATCTGCACGTAAGTGAATGTAACCAAATCGACTGGAATTCGAACTCGGCTCTACTATTCGTCAAACTGAGCCGATATCCATTAGACCCCCACACACGCATATATATATATATATATATATATATATATATATATATATATATATATATATATATATATATATATATATATATATATATATATAAGAAAAACACTGTTTTTCTTTAAATTATTAGCTCTGGATTTACATTGAACTCTCTTTTCATCCTCCTTGGGACTACCCATACGGATTACCAAGTTTTTCATTATATATATATATATATATATATATATATATATATATATATATATATATATATATATATATATATATATATATATATAATATAAACTAAAATCGCACAACCTACTCTGTTTAGAGGCCGGGCATTGGAAAGAACGCCCTTTATTAGAAATAAAAATATTTATTCTTCTCTGAAACATTAAGCACACACAATTTCTTCAGCCTGCCTGCGAAATAAATGTTGCAGAGTACACGATGCAACAATCACCTGTAAACAAATATTTGCTTAATACGTTTTTCGTGACTTACAGAACTTCTTTAATGACAGGTTTTTCTAAAGTAGCAACGTTGTTAGGATATTACTGTAGACATTTAACTTTTGAAATCGATATCTTTTTATTGCTCGTTGGAATTAAGCATCAATTCTCCTGCTTATCTGGATTGTAAACCACTTAATATAGTGTTATGCAACCTTTCTTAATTTGTCCCCCATTTTTCTTGGTATGATAATTCGCTAGTGTCGCACCAAATTTTATGTGATAAAAATTACTTGTAAAAATAAATTAAAAAACAAAAACAGAATGAGGATTAAAGGGAGATAACCGCGGATTCGAAGTCAGAACATCGTCGTTTATAAATTTCTCCTCAAATTTGCTGGACCCAGTTACAATATTCTTAAAATTTGATATAATGCAAAAATATAACAATGATAAAATCGATGAATAATTATTTATAATTATTTATATTGGGATTCATGCATGCAATTACAAGTCATCTATAATAATATTTTAAATCTTGATATCGTATTTATTTTTGGTATATTTATCTTTTTAAACTGTTTCTTAATTTTTCATTGCGTTTCAATCATTCCGCCTCACCTGCTATCCACTTGCACCGCACCTATGTGGTCTACCACACTTTTTGGGAACCACTGACTTAATACATAGTGGAAATACTTCATTATGTAGAATATTAAGACATGCACAAATGTCTTCTTTGTATTTACTTCTCTTCTTTGTTTAAACGCTTAAATCTTTATATATTACCAAAAAATTCGTAATTGTAGATTTTTTATTAACAAATTTTTTAACTTAGTCACAAGTGGAGTTAAAATCAGTGAGCTAGTCTGGTTCACTTTGCTATTGCTTTAGGAGTCTGGACCTCACTAAAGTGCACCATACTTATGGTCTTGTGTCAAACTAGTTAAGTTTAGTAAATGACTAACTCACATTCCAATCCAAGTCACGAAAAGAGTAACATTTATTGAAAAGGGATTATCGTATTCATATGAATGTTTTATTTTTTACAGGTTTTCTTCAAAACACCTGTGCAGTAGCTGAAAAATTATTTTAAAAAATTGAAACAGCGCGGGTAAATATCAAAGAAATAAAAAAGGTGAAAAAGGAAAACGAAAATACAGAGTGAAGCGATTCTTGAATTAGTAATGATGTTTCTCGATGTCATCAGTTAAAATAACTTCTGTCGACAACTGTTTGCGTGATTCATGTTAAATTTAACGCTTCAGGCTTCGAAATAAAAGACCACAGAGAGAATCAAGATAACAGCAGACTTTTTTATTTATTAATTAAACGGCATTGCTATAATTCTATAGAAAACATTTTAAAGCCAATCAAATGGAAGGACAATATGTTATCTATTCCCTGTGGTGGTTATATAAAGCACATGTCTAATGATTCATATTGAATTTGTTTTTTGTGGAATACTCTTATATTTGAAGCTATATAAATACAGGGTAACGGCAAAAGAAATTGAGTTAGCAATCCCTAAATCCTAAATGCTATTTAATCTATTGACATTCATGATACACGGATTTGTAGATGGTCTCTTTAAAATATCTTGTAAAATTCAAGTAGATTTACACCTGTTTAAATGGCGAGAGAGCACACACATACACACACACAGAGAGATAAATCTCTCTCTCTCTCTCTCTCTCTCTCTCTCTCTCTCTCTCTCTATATATATATATATATATATATATATATATATATATATCCATCCAAGTATAGGATTGGTGTATACGGAATAAATTCCAGTAACCAACAATTACTATTCTTAAAAGAGTACTCAATACAGAGTAGAAAGATATAATTATTTATTTAAAATTATAAATATGCTATAAAATCACTACAAAATAGCCATTCTGTTTCAACACCTCCGGTGTCTTATCAAGTGAAACAAAATGGCTATTTTAGTAGTGATTTTATAACATATTTATGTTATAATTTTTAAATAAATAATTATATATACATATATATATATATATATATATATATATATATATGATCACAGCACCAATAGGTGGAGTAATGCATAAGCGGCTTGGATAGAGGAATACGATCCATTATTTTTGGGTATGAATCCTTTTTTCCGTCCAGTTATGAATTAATAGCAGGATAGAGTGGGTTCTATAGCATTGGCTGGCAACCGGTCTATGAGAATGCTTGCCCAAGAAACACCACCTACTGCGGCTGCAGTACATGAAGTATCATTACGACACTGATCGATATATATGCAGATGTTGTGTTCAACCATGAAACAGACTGTCAGCACTCAGTGTTCATTTTTATTTTCAAATGTGTATTACGTCTATCACTCTGTGCATTCACGATTCGATAAAATGTTTTCACGAATCAGAATGAATAACTTTAGTTTTCCAACGTGCAGGAAGGTTGGTTGCTTTTGAGTTGACCCTAATTGACACTGGTGAATGAACTTAGGAAGGCGGAAGTTAGGGAGGTCGCTGATGTTTTTTTTCAGCATAAAGTCCCAAGTAATTATGATTGATGGTTAAATTTGTTCACTTATGACAGTCTTTACTCTGAAATTCAGAGCAGAAACTTTAGAGTAAATTTGTTTTGTTTTGATAGAAATTACTTTTTTTTTTATTATTAATGTGCTATCCCTTGATATCAAACACTATAATTAGAAAGAATGATTTCCTTAAAAAGGATTTGATCGCCTGAATATCGTGGTAAATAGAAATTGGAGTTGTAGTCGGAAATTTGTTTCTTTTTTTACTGGTGTTGTTAGTTAATGTAATTATTCTCTCTTGGTCATTGAGACATTGAGCACAGTCTATTATCCGTAGTATATATAGGTGTCTACCTTTCGCCATTTTCTTGTCAGTTTAGGTTACTTTGCTTTTTTATTTTTATCCTCTTGATTTCTTCATTTATTGGTATTAGTGTTTTTATATATATATATATATATATATATATATATATATATATATATATATATATATATATATATATATATATATATATATATATATATATATATGGTTAACAAAGTTCGACGATTTTGTAAACAGCAATTCGGACTTTCGTTATCAGACACTTTTTGTTAGTGAATCTTTACCAGCGCGTCAGATCAAATGATGATATATATATGTTTAGAACAATAAAAAAGATTAAAAATTAAAATCTTTAGACACACGGTGTTGTATATTAATATTCTTTCGTGTTTATTATTTCAGTTAGATTCCTCGACTAGTTTCGGCCAGCTAGCCATCATCAGGAGAAAAAAATTCTGCTTGTTAGTAGCAGTGAACTACAGAATATATATATATATATATATATATATATATATATATATATATATATATATATATATATATATATATATATGCACGCTTGGTTAAAGACCGACAAATGGTATTTTGCGTAAGATTGTTTTATTTGTTCTGAGCGTTCTGGCCAATTTTAGCGCAAATTGTCCATTACATTCTGAGCACTTTCTTCAAACACCAAGGAATTGTTTATTGAGCTAATATAGTTATTCATTATGCTATGCTTCTTGGGGTACAATTTTCGAGTATCATTTCTTCATGCATCGGTGGTATCATGTAGAGTGATTTCAAGTGAAACGTCTTCATGCGTTCAAACTATCCTAGGAATCCAGGAAGAATTTTCGAACCAAAGAAACAAAAGATCGCCAATAGATAAAATGTCGTAACTCTCAAAATATACCAAATATATATCCATACAAGGTATTCCCCCCAAAACTTATTGAACAGTGGATTTCAGATATTTCTGCTTGTTTCCACGACATTTAGAGGCAAAAAAATTGGCTTCTCGATTGACACAATGTGACAAGGAATTTCATATGATTCTGTCAAAAGGTTTTATGGAAGCATCACGAGCTAAGCATTTAGACACTTTTTACCTCGTTGTCGTATAGCTATAAATCAATTAAAAGACACTGTGGAAATTATGACCTTTATGGGTGTAACAGACGTTAGATGTTGATATTTAGCTGCTTAACACGATGGTAAGATGTGACACGTGGTCGGTTTTTTGTAGGGTGACCACACACACGTATATATATGTATAGGGAACGGACAAAAATCGCTCCGGACACCGCAAACACTGTCATGCTGGGGTAGATCATGAATTAGGTGTTTTCTTAAATTTGTCATACCTGACACAAAGATTCCTTCATTACAAAGTCGGACACTGAGGGATAACGGATACAGGGCAGAAAATAAAATATTTTGCACCTTTGTCCCATCTCGAAGCTTGGGTAAAAGAAAATCTACCTATTTATGCTAGGCTGTGACACAGAGTCGATTTAAATGTGGGGTCTTCTTAAGTGTACCTATGGCAAGGAAAAAGTATTGCACTGTCCCAGCAACGACATACTGGCGTCTGTATAATATCACCCGTTCTTCTTTTTTGCCATGAGTAAGGTGCTTCCATAGGACCAGGCTTCAAAGTACTAATACTGTATTTTTCATCCTGGAAACTGATCTTATACGCTTGAATATATGACCACGCATATGTGAAACCACTGAAAGTGTATGTGAAAACTGTATGTATGTATGTATGTATGTATGTATGTATATATATATATATATATATATATATATATATATATATATATATATATATATATATATATATATATATATCTGTGTGTGTGTGTGTTTGTGTGTGTATGTATACAAAAGAATTGTAACTACAGAAATAGAAAATAGATATAAGTAAAAGGGTCGTCATTATTTAACATTTAGAACCCATTCGGCCAACACTTTCTCCAAAGGTAATCTTTGGTGAAGCAAGAAACAACTGATGACACATTAAGAAATAACGAAAAGGGAGGGAAAGGGGAAATTATTTAATAAAATATAATATATTATTTAATATTATAATGACGCCCATTTTATTTAAATCTATATCTCTCTATATATGTATCTATCTATTTATATATATATATATATATATATATATATATATATATATATATATATATATATATATATATATATATATATATATATATATATATATACATATATATATATATATATATATATATATATATATATATATATATATATATATATATATATATATATATATATATATATATATATATATATATATATATATATATATATATATATATATATATATATATATATATATGTGTGTGTGTGTGTGTGTGTGTGTGTTTGAGCATGCGTTTGCGTGCTTATATACATCAAGAGATAGAGAGAGATTTTTAGGAATGGAACTTTCATTTATTAAATCGACATATTTTACTTTTTTTTGCTTAAATGTTTTGTTTAATGAATCCCTTTATTTTATCAGGTGTTCTGTTTATTGATTAAATAGTATATTTATTTCCATATATAGTCCTGAATATTCTTAGAGAAATCTTATTAGAAATATATGTTGGAAAATATTTTTCTCGACATTGGTTTCAACCACAGCTCCTGAAAGACAGAGAAATGACAACAGGTCTTTAACAGCGGCTGCTGTAACAAAAGAGAGGTTACAGTGAGTGCAGTCAGACAAAAGCAGAACTCATTATCAGCCAGGTGAGATTTAATGCTTCAAGTTCTTCACACGGTTTTCTCACACTTGACAAAGTTCTAGTGGATTAAAGTTTCGTGAAATTTTTGTCAATGTAATTGTGAGTTCACACACTGGACTGGGCTGTATTTAATTCGACTGCTGTGGAAACGACACGAGCAATATTTGAGCAGTATTAAAATAAATTTTAAAAAATGGATATCTCTCGACATGTAAAGCGGAACGAGAATATTCTGCCTTCATAGATTGAATAAAGGGTTCTGTATTAAATTCCCTGTAAGTTACCCAGATCTATATACACCTGATAAATTTAGTAGCACAAGGACCGAAATACTAAAGAGAATAAAGACGAAGTCAATAGTTCAAATGTAAACAGTGTAAATAACAGAAATAGACGTTAATATAAACTCAGAAACGAAAGACTTTATTAAAAAGAACATTACAGTAGAATTATTTAATTATGAAATTGGAATTTCACACGCAAGATTTCACATATTGCTTGTATTTTAACCAATTCACACCCAATTTTTTTAATGCGCATTTTGGCCCAGAGAGGTGTCTTAGGAGTTTATTTATTCCTTAGGTTTAATTTCAGTAGTTACCATTGTCATTTTTATAGAAACTAGGACATCAAATATATATGTGTATAAAACATCAAAAAATAATATTGATTAGAAATAATAAAAAAAAAATTTTCAAAATAGTCATTATTTTTCTACTCTTGAAATGTAAAATTACGACAGAAAGTGTTTCCTTACGGCTAATAATAAAAACTTTAACGGCTAAGTGTTGTAAAATATACCTCTGCAAATGTATTTTATGTAATCAATTCAATGTAAATACAAGGAATAATATGCAGTGAGTTTAATTTTAACAGATCCCCAAATGGGGCTTATGGCAGTTAATGGGTTTACTCAATTAAGATAATGACTTAAAATACATAATGCATGCAGTATTGACTTCCAGATATATGCAATCAGTTCGCACAGACGAGATGTGGGTCCCCTCTATTTTTTCTACAAATATTTTCATGGCAACTTCTCTGACGAGCTACGTTCATTGGTGCTCATCTGCATGAATTTAAGCGTGCTACTAGGTTGGCATCTCGGTCCCACACTTTTACTGTTGAAACAGTTAAATGTAACCGCATTTTCTACTCTGACACTTCCTTCCAGTGCAACCCTTTCCCCCTAATTGCTTCCCTGGTAGTTATAATCTTCAAATATTCAAATGTAATGTCAAACGACATCCTCTGATGCCATGATACTGATCGCCGTCCTTCTCTATGCCCTTTCCTCAAGCATTCCTCTTTACTCTTGCTCTCACTCTCTGTAACCTCTTGTGTTCTAGTGACACTCCCGCTTGGCTTGGGTTGAAATGCCTTAAAATATCAAATAGAAATAAGGTATTATATGTACTATACTAAGCTTAACAGATTACCTTTGTGAATTTACTTTCCCTACGCCGAGTTTCATGTCAAACGCAATCTTCAAGGGCTGAAAGTATGCTATTTGTACATAATATGAAAATATAGCAGCTTATTCTGGCATAGTTAAGTACTATTTATATTGTGATATAATTTTTTCCAAGACGTTTAAAAAGTTATTTTTAAAAAACTAATTATATTCCTCGTGACATTAAATCTAGCAACTGAAATAACCAGTATTAATATATGAACATAAAATTAATTTAATTAATTTAATTTTAGAGTGGTGAGTTATCAACTATAAATTATTAATTATTTATATGATGGAAGGGAGTTAACTTAATCTAATTTAATATAAAAGTAGCAATATTATCGAAGAAAAATAATAATGAATAAAAATATATATAAATAAATATATATCCAAGCGTGATATATATAAAAAATCTAGTAAATCTAATAAAAATATAGTAAATATTAAACATATAGTAAATCTAATAATTTATAAAACTATTAAAAAACTAAAAAAATCTATAAAAATAATACATTAAGATATATAATAAAAATGTATATTAAAAAAACAATACTCAACAATATGTAATAAATATTAAATAAGTAAGGGTAATTATCAAATTGATAAATGAAAGTACTGAAAGCTGAACCTACGATAGTATAGAAAAATTAATCTGGTCAACGTTATTTAGCATATATTGCCTATATATGACCATCAGTTCTTTTCTCTTATTTAGTAAGCCCGAGTTATTTAAACGTTGTAAAATATTTTTCAACTAATTAATTATATATATATATATATATATATATATATATATATATATATATATATATCTGAAAAAATATACTGACAAAAATTTAATATATATGTATGTTTTCCTGAAATAACTATATATATATATATATATATATATATATATATATATATATATATATATATATATATATATATTGTATGGATATGAGTTTGTGACCCTGTGTTTTCACGCTTTTGATCATCAGACAAACTGTTTTTCTTTTTTAAATTTTTAAGTTTTAAAAAATAAACCAGTTTGTCTGATGATCGGAAAAGCGTGAAACCCAGGGTCATAAACTCATATCCATACAACTGAAAATGTAAGGTCTATCACTGATATTGTGCTCTTTCCACTAACTACTGAGCATATAATATATATATATATATATATATATATATATATATATATATATATATATATATATATATATATATATATATACTGTATGTATTTATAGTTGTTCATTTGACAGCAATCTTTTTTAAAATATGTTTCAGTAAAACAATTGAAAAAAAAAGTACTTTAGAAGTTTTATATAATTTTTGTGCGAACGAGAGATTTTTCTGTCATTTTTTTAAATGATTGTTCGTTTCTCGTGATTTTGCCTAATCTATTAACTATTTTCATGGCGGTGGGTTGTGCCATTGTAAATGTTGTGCCAGTTGCTGAAATTCAGATGTCATTTTAATATATATATATATATATATATATATATATATATATATATATATATTGTTTTGCACTTATCTACATGTACGTAATACTGGAATGCCTTGTTAAGTAGAAGCTGTCCATCACGATGGAATGATAACAAAATTTATATCATCATGAATTTGTCTTTCTCGGTCAATACGTCCTCTGTCTCATTGTTTAATTTCTCTTGTCAAAAGTCACTTGAGCCACATTTTCAGCTGCTGTATGAATTCAGCAATTCGTCTGAAGTAATGAGAACGAAATTTCGCTATCCGACAGGAATAGCTTCCAGGATGACAACCGTTAGCATAATCCACGAACACTCAATATTCAATAATCACTACATATATCTATTCGTCAGGGATATTCATTAAATAAAGCTTACACACATCATCCTCTATAACAGTGTTCCTCAACGTGGTCCAGGTGGCCCATCGGTGGTTTACATAGCATTTCTAGTGGTCCAAAGAGTATTCGCAGCCATAAAGAATGTCGCCATTTCACAAAAATGTATCAAAATTAATCATACTTTAAAGGATTAAAATTATAATATTTTGTTTAAGTACACAGATGTCCAATATAATTGAAAAATTTGAAATCTTGTAGGTATTATGCAGTGGTATATTTATTTTATTTTTTATCATATATATTTATTAGACCTGGAAAATTATGAGCCAGAAAAGGTTGAGTTCGCTGAAATATTGCTGAACTTGAAATGGGGTGCGAAACTGAGAAGATTTGGCAAAGGTGTATTTCCCTACATATTAATAAAGGATTCATACCCAAATATTTTTCAACATGTAGAAGCAAGCATTATTTCTTTCCCTACCATATGGATGGCGGAATCTGGATTTTCACCTGTTGTGAATATTTTCAATTAAAAAAAGAAATAAATCGGATCTCAACAGCAGAAGAACTATCAGACTAACACTGAATGACATCATCAAAATTGATTTTGATATCTTGTGTCAGAAACATAAGATCAAGGTAGTCATTAACTGAATGGACTAAGACTGAATAACATCATCAAAATTGATTTTGATAACCTGTCTTTATCCTTGTTTACTAAAATAAATTTTGAAATGTAAATAGACTTTTTTTGCCTTTGTGTATATTATTGGGAAAATTGAATAGTCTTAAAGTAAAAGTATGAGTGGTCCATTTCAATTTTTTTAAAAATATGGTCCATAAGCTGAAGCACTGCTCTATACTTTAATAAAATCTCTAGATTATTTACAATGACTTATACAATAAAAATTATATGTAGATAGTTGTTGCACTATAGGTCTAGGCGAGAATGATAACAGATGGAAAAGGGACACTTATTTTAATAGTATCAGTTTGATCGAAATTTTTAACATCTATAATGAAAGAAAAATGTGCATAATCAAAAGATATACACAGGAATCACTTGATTAAAACAAGTTCGATTAATGCGTTTTCAATTCGTGCGCTAAAATTTTTATATACGAAAATTCGATTAGTGCATACATTATACTCGATTAGTGCGATAAAACATTCTAGTCATAGTCATAGCGATGTACATATTAGCCGCATTATTCGAGGGATACTTGCATTTAAAGCGTATTTCAGCGCAATGTAAATAAAAGGTTAATTTTTGACTCGTTTCTGGATTTACCTTCAAATATTATAAACCTACGATTGGTTGAATCCAAGAATGCGAAACCACTGGATGTAAAGGACCTACTAACGCCCGGTGAATTAAGTTTTATTTATTAAACTTTATTCTTCTTTAGAGAAGAAAATATGGGCTCTGCTCGATATTATAAATTAAATAGGACAATCGCATATTTAGATTATTGATATACGATGAGTATCAGCTCGGGTCCTTTTTAAAAATGTCACGCCCCTCCAGCATACAATCTATTATGGCTCTCCACATGTTTCTTTTCTTCGAAAATATGAAAATCTAGAGTTTTTTTCTATTACCTTCTGTACAGTTTGGAGCTTAGAGTTATCTTTATCTTAGATTTGTTGTAATCAAAGTTTATTGCAGTCTATTCTGCTACTTAACCCATAGCCGGGAAAAGAAGAGACGGATTTTCGTATTTCATAATTGTATTAGCATGAAGTAAAAACAACGGACTAGGCTGAAATTTGATCTCGACTTGCCGATAATATTTTCGGCAATGATACTTGATATGCTTCTCGTACATCCATAACACAAATTCTATTTGCTTTTTGAAAAATGACCGCAGAATTAAAGTCATCTGTAATCGTCATTAATTTTAGTTTTATAAATCTCATTCCTAAAAACAATAACAAAATCGATGATGGTTCTTATTCCTTCATCCTTTTTAACTCTTTTCTTATTTTTTAACAAAATTTTTGCTATTTACTTAGGAGCGGATTAATATTGCTTCCATTTCTACTGTTATATCAAGAAGAAATATCACTTGAAATCTTTATCTATAAAAGGCAGGATGTGTGTGTGTGTGTGTGTGTGTAACGAATGCACGGCCGCAATTTTCGACGGATTTGCACCAAAATTTACAGGCACATGCTCCAGGTTAGAGGGAAGGCCAAGACCGACTTAGCATTTCCCAACTCCCATCGATAGTGGAAACAATCGATTTTTCATGCTTCTACGCCAGTTTTCATGTAGTTTGCGGCCATTTTCTACTGGCCAGAGCGAGAGCCTATAGCTGGCTGCCACGAATAGGCAGGAAGATTCTATTGACCAGAGTGAGAGCCAACAGCTGACTGACACAAATTTTAACGAGCATGCAAAAAAAAATCGATAGCTGCATTCGTCACAAGTAGGAAAAATTTAAATCTGCATGGCACTTTACTCCAATTGGTTCATTCGCTTGCTTAAACTCAACGTTGATTCTGATTCCGCAGAACTGGGTTGAGTGTGAAAAAAGTATTTGTTGTTAACATTCTTTTTTCATTCGGTTTTTCCAGTTACGAGTCCTTTTTTAAAGCTGATCGTTTTGTGTTCATTTTGTTTAGTTCTCAACAGATTTAATGTTTATTATAGAGCTTAGAAAAAATTCGCAGTGTGAAATAGGCAAGAAGTAAGGCATGTAGCAACATCAGCACGGCAAAGGGCACTCCTTTAAAGGCAAGGAAGGGCAAAAATATTTTAAGTCAAGGGATAGCGATTGCCGTATGAGTCGTACGATTTTTTAATCAAGCACGGACAACGCCGGGCCCTGCTACTAGTGAATGATAAATCACTAGCAACTGAATGACAGTTCTTTTAGGAGAAACTTTTTTATATTAATGCAGTAAGACATTATGCATCCGGTTTTCTTCTTTGCTGCACAAACAGCCGCTATTCTTACATTATCTGCACGTTATCTTCCCGTCTGAGAGTGCAGTAATAATGCATCTGAAGTTTTAATTGTTCTTTACTTTCATAATTAATACATAAACTATAAATGTCTTTGTATAAACTTAGTGAAGTGATTTGTTTGCATAGAACTCGAGTCATGCTTAAAATAATCTGGTTGGTTGTAAACTTTCATATGGACGCCATGCATGACATTCTACTGGTTGAGAAATGTTTAAACTATATACAACTTATTTTTCATATCAATGAATAAAAAACGCTTCGACTGAATGAACGACAGAATGGCTTACAGAGACCTATCCTTCTTCGAACATCATGAATTGGTGCTACAAATTCACAAACAGTACTGAATAAAAGTGTTAAGGGGTCCACCCCTTTTTATACAAGTGGACTCGCCCGGTGTGTACTTGTACTGCTGCCGGTGAATACCCGAAAGTGATACAGTCAGACAGTGAGAGAGTGAGAGTGTAAGGTAACCGCTTTGTAGGAGTCACAGTTGTGAGCACGTAGACTCAGAAGTAAGTCATACTTCGATACTGAATTTCCCAGACTGTATATGTATTATTATTGCTACTAACCGCATTTCTGGATTTACTAACCGTATTACCAATTGTATTATTACGTCAATACATTTATTTGCTATATTTCATTCATGCGATTGTCATTCATTTTGAGACCGGATTTTATCCCGGAATCCACAACAAAAAGAATCCTCATCATTTCGGAACTTTAACAGATTCAAAAATAATATGGATAGCACATATATTTCGAAGAGAAAATAATACATCCTTGTGCAAATTAATTGAAACAACAGATTTAGTTTCTTTCATTTCACTATACGGTCACTTTTAGACCCACTGAAGTGACAGGGCGTAATCGAGTTCTGTATTTTCCTCAGATTACGTCATTTGCAGTGGTTTGCCTTAATATGAATCTATTTTCGGGGTGTATGGTGAAATTTATTTGACCTTGAAAAATATTGCGTCATCCGTGATTACATCAGCTTTTCATCAGGCCCAGACACTGTTGTCTCCATTGTCGATTAGTTGTCTTATGGTCAATGTATGCTATGGACATCACTTCAAGGAAGCTTAAGAAAATTGTAACGCTGCACGAACACACTGGCAAGCCTTACCAGTGAACAAATCAAAGTACTAGACTGGCACGGAAACTCTCCTGATTTAAATCCAATCGAGAATTCGTGTAATGGACATACGAAGTACTAACATGTGCACTGGGTCATGTTTCATTGGAAAAATGCAAAAAAAAGAAAAGAAAATGATAATGGAATTATTCGTTTTGTTTCAATTAATTTCCACAAGGGTGAATGACGATGATTTCTATTAATATTGGCTATTCGATCTTTTTTTTTTTTACTGCCTGCTTTTGATTAATGTCATGCAACCTATTTCACTTTCAATTTTTCGATAATCTTTTTTTATATTTGCAACTTGTATTAAGATTTGAATATCTTTAGTTGTTCTATTATTCAGGTTTGTGCAATGATTTCATAAGAATATAGACCCTTTTATTTCCACGACGATAGCATATATAGAAGAGGAAATAATGACATAAACAAAATGCTGACGATCCAAACGATTTCAAAGAAAATGTTAGAAACGAAGCATCCGTTAGTACTGGGAAGAATTAGCGGACGGGAGAAAAAGATTTTCCTGAAAAATTATTTTAATAGAAACATTTTATAAATGGTTGTTTTGTCAATGAATGCTGAATGTTTCAAAGGAGACTGTTAAGTAATTATACCAATACCATTTTCATTAATGATACCATTATCATTACAACAGAAGTTTTCATTCTATTTTTACATTTATTCTTTTTTTCTGCAAGCACTCTTCATATCACTTTATTCCTTAAGAATAATTTTTATTTTTCGATTTCTCTTCTCCTTTTCATTCTCACTTATCCTATCTTTTTCTATTCCCTTTATATTTTGTTTCGACTTTATTTCACTTCTTTTTGTATCATTCATTTTTTTTTTGTTATTTTTTTCCTATTTTCCCTGTTGTCTTAAACACATATTCCAATTCCTTAAAACATATACAAGTAGTGACATATAAAACTCAGTGAACAATATTTTAAAATGATATTCGTTACAGTTATACCTTACATCAAACATTATTTTCTAAAATATAGAAAATCAAGATTAAATAATATTTCGATATCTAATATTTTGCATGGTTATTATACTACAAAATCTATTTTATGTAATGCTAATACAACCCTATTGCCTGTGCGTTGACCATTCTTCTTGGGAACTGGTGGCCTGCTGATAGAGAATCACAAATAAAGCCACCAAAAACCACATTACTTGAGGACTTTAAAAAGCAATAACAACTATATATATATATATATATATATATATATAGTCCTTCCGGCCTTCTTTAGGTGGTTGGAATGTCGAACTGAACCCTTTATTTACCCGCTGCAAGTTTTCCACAGCCTTAACCGGGTATTGAACTCATACTCTTTGGGTCCTGTCACTGGATCTAACCAACGCCTTTATCCACTGTGCCATATGTCCTTGAGTTAACTCAATATATTTAAATATTTAAAATGAATAAATTAATACTGAGGAGTGTATTTGGGGTATTTTCAGTTTATCTCCAGCGTAAGTGTGAGGAAGCTGCTCTTGGACTGGTGCAGTTTAGATTCACCTGACCATATTATGTCTCATGCGAGTTCGCAGTGTACATCATTATTAACATTAATAATATTGATTGGTTTCTGGCGATAAGAAGTTTTCTTCTGACATTCAAATTATACAAGTATGAAGAAGGAATCATCTGAAACACTGAGTTAACAACAGAAGAAATTTGAGCATCGGATTAATTTTGGATATTTTTATTGTTATTTTTATAATAATAATAACAAGAAGAAGGATAATATCGTGTGTACAGAAACTCAAATGAGGAATGGATGGTTTGTTAATCAGCTGTCAGTTTGAATAGCTGTTTTGACCTGTTGGAAGTAAACACATTTTGAAAAATCAGAGAAGCAGAACAAGTCATGTCTAAAGTAATCATTGTCGTATTTAGAGTAAAAGGAACCTGATGGTTTTGCGGAGCACGATTAAATATTTAGAAAACATTGCCAACATCCGCAAATTTCTGTGTGTGAGCTTAGCTGTTGGGCAGATAAATGCTTACAGTTGCATAAGTATGGATACTGGTCTACGTAGACCATCACTGTAATATGCCTATAATATTTGGATATTTTACAAATATAAGAAATGTACTTACGCCTATATAAATATATTTATCGACTTTAGTTAAATACTGTTCAGTGTAAAAAGTGCAGTGCGACTAAATGAGACATGAATGTCTAGCGCCAAATTGGAAAACCTGCATTATTGTCACAAACTAAACGGTATGTTCTCTGGGAGATAAATTATATTAATTCAGATTATCTCTTCCACTTCACCCCTCCTGTTTTCTCACTCACTCTTTCAATCTATCCATCCATCTCTCTCTTCCCCTTTCTCTCTCTCTCTCTCTTTCTCTCTCTCCATATATATAAATATATGAACATAATAGACTCATCTACAAATAAAAAAAAAATCTGTTCAAAAGTAAACGTGTTGATAGTGTTCGGGAATTAAATTCATTCGCATCCCTATACGGGGGTGCGATGGATAAATTGTCGTCTAAATGAGGCAAAAATGAAAATAACACTTTCAACATTTTAATAGATATATTTATCAAAATTACAAAAGAACAAACCTTGAAATACATTTGAAGATTACATTTATTAAATAAAATCGTCATAGGCTTAAACTACATCTTCCAGACGACTTCAAATTCTGCTGCATCTCTTCTGGACCGTATTCTCGTTTAAGTTGGTGAATGCTGCCGTAATACATGCCTTCATATCATCTTTGGTTTTACAAGGTGTTTTATTGGTCTCTCGCTTAACTGCGCCTTGCACACATAATAATCAAGGAGTTTTGCCGTCTGGGGTGTTAAGTGGTCAAATGTAACGGGTGATGTGGTTGAAGAAATTGTCTGAAAGACATGACTGCATCCTTCTGCTTGGTGGCATGGTGAAGTTTTCTGTTTCTAAACATAGGGTCGTCTAGCAGCCATCCACTTAACCAAGGGCCGCACTACCAGCTCAAGGCAATTGATGTAGCCCTCTGTGTTGAACCAGAGACCCGTCCGCAAATTGACACCCAAACACTCCGAAATGTTCGTATTGGAGGTTCCGGTGCGAATGCCAAGCAGTACAGCATGCCGCTTCCAATTTTCTAACAGAAAAGTGAATTGCGTGATGGTGTTCTTTTTCTCACAGACTGTGCCGAACTGATCCTACTATATTTTGTAGTCGACAAATTAAAAACAAACACGTGAATTAAAACATATTAGATGGCGACAATTTAGCCATTGTATATATATATATATATATATATATATATATATTTAAACCTAAAGAGCCTTTGTAGGTTTTGTTTGGTTCTTTAGATATATATATATATATATATATATATATATATATATATATATATATATATATATAAGGGATCGTCAGGGATAGCTGGCTAGAGAGGTGACGTAAGAACGGAATATAAAACCTATAAACATAAAAATCATAACCACGTGACCCAAAAAAAAGAAAAGAAAAGAAAACTCAGACGACGAGGGGTGGGGTTTACCATTTATTCAAATCGTTGATAGAAAAAAAAAGTGTGGGAGTAGACCTAGTCCAACAACCAACGTTTTCTGTGTCTACATTTACTTAGGATATCGGTTTTTGAATTTAATAAAAGATCCGGTTCTTTGTATAAACAATTGCTATTTTTTTCTCTAGACATAGTTGACAAATTTTAATACCTGCTCTATATTTGGGACATCTTTTTAATATTTCCCATTTTAAAACGGGATCTTTGTCATTGTTACGTCTAATCTTCCATATGTAGATAATGTAGAACTATGCTTGAATTTTTCATTATTGAAGCTACTCATATGGTTATAATATCGTTTTTTAAAAACATTTTGAGTTGATCCTATGTATACTTTTTGATTTTCATCGTTGTTATTATTAATTATATCCTTGATATACCACACTCTTGCTGGCACTTTCCTTGGAGGAGACAGGCTTCCTTATTCCTACAATTACATCTTTGGTATTAATTTGATTATTTGCAAATCAAAACACCAAAGGTTTTCCGGACGAGTATAATTTCTTATACTTATAAGATTATTACTAATATATATATCCTTGATAACGACTAATGGATTAGCCAAACGCTATTGGATACACACATCATTTAGGCAGTTTTACACACTCATTGTCCGAAAAGGAAAGCTCTTGTACGAATGCAAGAAAAAATTAATAAAAATCCGAATCGCAGTGCCTTTTCAGCTGTTTTCAATGAAATTTGTATATAGCTACTTACATCTCTCTCTCTCTCTCTCTCTCTCTCTCTCTCTCTCTGTGTGTGTGTGTGTGTGTGTGTGTGTGTGTGTGTTTTCGGATAAGCTTGCGCACTTATTGCTCGGAATAATCAACTGTTGCATTTGTCCTATCTTCGATTTCTTATGTGTAAGATACAAAAAAACTGAATAAACATTTTCATGTGGGAAATATGAGTAGTGATTACAAAAAAAAGCATATTTCACGCTGCAAATACATTCACTTAAACAGTTTTTCTCTATCGATTTCCATACGGAAAACATTTGATCTGTTGCTTCTCTTATCATTTGATTTGATTTCTAATCTCATATGTGGGATTTTTCTTCAAGTTTATACCAATATATACATTTCAATTCATATAGATCGTTTCAGTGGTAATTTGAACAACGCTTTGCCAGTGTTTATGTACAAGAAAAGACAGGTTCCAAGTACTGACTATCACATCAAGACCTGTGACATATACAAACACCTGCAAAAAGCTAATGCACGACAAACAATAAAAAACAGATTTTTGCAGTACACCTGAGTTTAGAGCTGTCTTTTATAATATAGGATGTTTCCAGGTGTTAGGTGGTATCTCTTATGTTTCGTGGCTTTGTTTTCTCTTAAACAAAGCTAGCAGAGTTACTTATAGTACTTGGATTTCGTGCAGTTCGAGGTTCTTGAAGTGGAACTCTCAAAAATGTGACACATGAGGACATCAATAATGTCAGTTGTAGTTGGAACTCTTGGATTGTTTGGTAAAGATTCCTGTAGACTCATGGAATGGATTCCTGGTGCCCATGCCTTGAAGAAATACAAAAAAAAATTATTATCACAAATACAGCTCACAACCTACGAAAGGCTTTATCTATGCAAAATATGGGTGATTTTTTAACCTTTTTTTTTTTCCACAAAAATGCTCAATGAAAAATGTCATGATGCCATTTCCCGACCTTAGCTCTCTCTTTGGGACCCGGAAAGAAATGAGAAATTTCCTGTAATTTCGGTTGAATAACTGAAATCACATGAAATAACATCAGCAGCAACAACAACAACGACAGCAATAATAATAATAATAATAATAATAATAATAATAATAATAATAATGACGATGATGAGAAACATAATAAAAGTATAGCTAATGAACAAATAAATTTATTAATCTTATTACTGAATAAGTTCACATCATTAATGCGGAAGGATGTATTTAGTTAACAGTAGCAAGGACATTGCTATTTATTTGGAAATATGTGAAAATTTAATCATAAGACCCCAGTATTTATTTAACGACCCCCTTTTGACTTCCAGTCATTTATCACCCCCTATTAAACCCGATACATGTGTCAACCCCTTAGATAGCCTCTCGGGGCCCAGTGGCCGATTTCGACACTTTTGAGGACAAATGATCTAATTACTAAACGACTCAAAGCTAATTTATTTCAACAATCAGGTATGAACATCACCTAAATGATACATCGGAGGCATTTGTGAAGGTTATCAATATTTTATGTACAAGCAAAAGAGTTCATTTGTCTTTTCTTTACTTCTTTTTTTTGCGTTATCAACGGAATATCACGTGGAGTACTGACGCCATTAAAAATTTCACACTGACTATATACGTAAAGGTTGAATATTAATGTTATCACTATGATATAAGTAAAACGAAATAAGTTTTTACTTACATTCTGTCTATATGCATTATAGTTCTGAAAAGTGCATAACTAAATTTTGTAATGTAAACTTCAGCTGTTTTATATTTATCAATGAAATATTGATTACCTATCGCTTTACAGACATCATTGTTTCATTCTACATCGATTCGCGACACATTCATTAAACTGAATGAATTGTTCTAATTAAAGCACTTTGATGAATTTGAATATTTTAGCTGTCCTCTTTCTTCATATTCTATAACTCTTATTAGATTTCCGATATAAACAATTAAAATTCTTATACGTCTTGGTACAATATGCAATATACAAAATTATTTATACACTATACAACATAAATTACATTTCTTTATACATTACTTATTTGTTTTCTCACAAGTTGTGATCAAAATTCTAAGGCACTTACCACTTTCACTTATTTTTAAAAATAAGGAGATTATATATATATATATATATATATATATATATATATATATATATATATATATATATAAATATATATAATAAAAAAGGCTTAAACACTAATATTAGTGTTTAAGCCTTTTTTTTATATACTTACACTGTCCTGGACCACTAATATTATCTATCTATCTATCTATCTATCTATCTATCTATCTATCTATCTATATATTCGTCATTTGGTTAGCAAATTGCGACGATTTTGTAAACAGTAATTCGGACTTTGTCGATCGGACGCTTCTTTGTGGGTGAAAGGTTACCAGCGCGTCAGATCATGTGATGGTTCCCATCATGTCTACATTTTCGATTCCTGTCGAAGAAGCACGTATTTTCTACGAAATTTCTCGAACATTCAGGCCGATAAATGTCATACTGTTTATTTATAAAACAGCATTTACTTAAATATATTGCATCTATTAATATAAGGTATTAACATAAAATATATTAAATATTTGTCGTGTTTAATACTTTCTTAATTTTTTTTATGGTTCTACTTCAGTTTCTCCAGCGGATATACAGACATGTTTCCAATTTTATCTTCTAGATGACGTAGGGCTTTGATGACTTGCACTCTAAATGTAAATCCATTGATAATCATTAAACTAGTTTCGACCTTGAGGATCAATTCCCTGAAGCTTCTGACTCTCGTGAAAAAAGAAGCAAATATCACCGATGACTTCGACTAGAACAAATAGACAGCGCATTCACATTTTTACTGCGAAAAACACGTGTTCCCCTCCCTAGTAAAATACTATTAAGTGGCCGGCAACTTTGGCTTCTGATAGCTTCTTGAATATTCGCTCAGACGTAACCCGTGTAAATTAAACTAGCAGTTTTTCTTTTCCTTAGATTTTCTTGAATTTGTATCTATATTCATATTAAAAATAAAATAACCTAGTTGATTCAATGAATTGCATTTGCCATATGTGTCAGTAGTTAGTGTTTGAGTTTAACTAAAGGTCAGGTTTAGGATATTACTTTTTGATGTCTTGTAATATCTTCCTGTCAAAAAGATCATTGCAACCCAGTCTACCAGCATCACCTGCATTTTATTTAAATCATAAATTCATGTATGGTCTAATGAGCTTCATGTTTGTCTGTTTCAAATAAGCAACAATACTAGAGTTAGCCCAAACCAAGAATGGATTATTGCTGCCATATCTGGAGTAGTCATCTCTTTCCAGGCTTGGCAACATTTCTCCTACAGATGCACATCTCTCGCTCTTTATTCACTCGATTTTTTCATGGAACTACATTCCCCAGTTCCACTAGTTTAGACATTTACACCAAAGACCCAACATAGTATATACATAGGGTTGATCCCCGCACATTCTCTTCGTATTCCATTGGTAAGGAGGAAGTTCCGTTCATAGAGCCACTTCGTAAGAGCCGCTGCTTTGTGGAAGAGAGGGAAGCATTCCTTTTTCACTATTTTTCATTCTTCTGGTCTTGGGCCAACCGTTACTTATCCTAAGCATGCTCATAATCTGCGCTTATTTACCCCTTCCTTTTCTTACATCTTAAAAACAAACTCATTTAGTAACGCTTTAGCTTGGTTGGCTGTTGGGATTCTTATTGTGAACGTAAAGTAAAAGTAAAAAAATGCGTTCGAATGATGAATTTTAAAGAACAGCGGTAAGGTTCTAATCATTTCCCTACTGTTAAATTGCACTGTCAAATATTCAAAAATAGATTCATCGCAGATTTTTATTGGGTGTGTGCAAAAACAGCACAGGAAACTTTTAGACACTCAATAACCACTACCCCTTAAAAAATATTACTATCAGCTAGCATTCTTGTAGGGCCACTTATCTTTTATAAGCCAACAGGAAAATCATTTGACTGATATAGTAGGTATCTACTTCTGCGGATAGAGAGGAGTAGCACGACAGGAATATTGTTCTTTTATTTTGCATGTTTTTTTTTTTTTTTTTTTTTTTTAAGCATTCAGTCCCAAGCAAAACGGGAAGCCACTAGCACGCAAGGGATTACAGAGAGTAGGAGTGAGAACAAATAGTAATGATAAAGGAAAGGATGAAGAGAAGCTTAGTGGATAGATCAAGGCATCTGGAGACGTCGATTGACATTACATTTGAACAGTTGTAGATTATAGCTATCAGGAAAACAAGAAATGGGGAGGTAGTTCCACAGGCGCGAAGTGCGAGACTTGAAGCTACTAGAGTAGAATGGACGGCTATATTTAACACTTTCGACAGTAAAAGGGTGAGAGCGAGACTCTAGCCTAGTTGAACGCTTAATATATAATTTGTTCTGCAAAATATCCATATATATATATATATATATATATATATATATATATATATATATATATATATATATATATATTTGAAAAATTTATTGTTGAATGTTTATTTACTTTTCAAATGTTTCTAATGTTTTCTGTGTTTCCCGATTGTTGTAAATACAACCTATGTTCTAAGCACTTTCCGCTGAAACAAGACATTTTCAAAGATTTTTTCTGTCGTCAGTTTATTTTTTTTCTTTTAATATCGCCTTTCCCATGTCGCTTTTTATCACGTGTCATGTATTCCCCTGGGAGAGTGTGTCATATTATTTAAATTCATAATATATATATATATATATATATATATATATATATATATATATATATATATATATATATATATATATATATAAATAAAATAGAGCTAATTCAGAACTAACTTAATTTAAAGAAAAACAGACCACTTTTAAGACTCCATTGTAATAATTTATTTCACCAGAGGCTTTTATTTTTCCCTGGATCTTCAGATATCACTTTCAAATGGTGAAACGAAAAATGAAATTAAAATGTACACTTTTGAAGGGCAGTATTAAGCATATATAAATTGACATAGAAGGGAGTGGGGTATGGCATCAGAGATAGTCGAGTTTAGAGTGGGAAGGGAGAGTTTTAAAATTTAGTTTTATATTTCTTTTTATTATAATACTTAATATTGACGAAGGAGGGGGTAAGGATCAGACATTGACCTATTTAATCAGTCAACTCAACGGAAATGATATAGGGAAAGAAAAAGGAGAAAAAGGGAAAAAGAATCTATATATATATATATATATATATATATATATATATATGTATGTATATATATATGTATGTATGTATGAGGTCATCCCATAAGTTCTGTCCGAATTTTAACTTTTTGTTAAAATGAACGAAATTTAAAGAGTATTTTATAATGTCTAATGGATCTGAACATTATTTTTATGTTTAGATGTATTTAAACTGATCAAATTTTATTTCAGAGAACAATAAAATTAAATTTTGTTTGATTAAAACCCTGCTAACATGGAAGTACCCAAGAATCATTTGAGGCACATAATGCTTTATGAGTTCAAGAAAGGAGAAACTCAGCAGCCGAAGCGGCTAGAAACATTCACTCAGTTTATGGAGAGGAATGTGTGAATGAAAGAACTTGCAGAAGATGGTTTGCAAAATTCAGAGGTGGAGATTTCACCCTTGAAGATGAAGATCAAACCAGACGTCCGGTTGAGTTTGATGAAAAGCTTCTTGAAGCAGCCCTTGAAGAAAATTCTGCTTTATCAGTTGAGGAATTGGCAGTGGTTCTCAGTTCAAACCATACAACTGTTCATCGTCATCTTCAACAACTTGGAAAAGTTCCTAAACTTGGAAAATGGGTGCCTCATGAATTGTCTGAAAACAACCTCAAATCACGAGTTGACATCTGCTCTTCTCTCCATTCTCGCCAAATTGTTTCACCTTTTTTGGATAGACTTGTGACTGGCGACGAAAAATGGATCTTTTATCGAAATGTTAAACGTCATAGACAGTGGCTTGGTAAAGGGGAAGGACCCCCAGCCACAGCCGAGAAGGGAACTTCATGGGCAAAAGGTTCTTCTTTCCATCTGGGGGGATCGCCAAGGAAAAATCCACTTTGAATTCTTACCACCTAATGCAACAATTAATGCTCAAATATACTGTCAGCAATTAGAACGTTTGAACCAAGATTTGAGGAAAATAAGACCTGCTCTAGTGAATCGAAAAGAGGTAATGTTTCATCAGGACAATGCGCGACCCCACACAGCAAGAATCACGTCACAAAAGATCGAATAACTTGGTTGCGAGAAAATTCCTCATCCACTTTATTCTCCCGATCTTGCTCCTTCAGACTACCATTTGTTTCGTAGCTTACAGAATCATTTTGAAGAAACAGCTTTTGTAACACAGGAAGCGGTTAAAACTGACATTTGTGAATTCTTCGAATCAAATCCAAAAGAATTTTACAGTAATGGAATTAGTAAGCTTGTTAATAAATGGAAGGAAGTCATAGATAATCAGGGAAAATACATTGTTGATTGAATCTGTAATTAAATGTAACATTTGGTCACTTGTTTTCTTTATTCAAAATTCGAACAGAACTTATAGGATGACGTGATATATATATATATATATATATATATATATATATATATATATATATATATATATATGGGGTGTATGTGTTTTGTGTGTGTGTGTTTGTGTATATATACATATATATATATTCATACATATATATATATATATATATATATATATATATATATAGTTGGATTGATGTGAGTTTGTAACCATATATATATATATATATATATATATATATATATATATATATATATATATATATATATGCGTGCTTATTATATATATACTTCAATCTGCATAAGAATTATATAAATGAATTGCTTCATGCGTCTTTATAATTTTTCCATATACTCGTTAACATTTCTTTTTGCCTATATAGCCCATAATGAGTTCTGAAATTAGAAACGAATTAATGATCTACTTCTAAAAGTACTTCTGTCTGTAGAGACGAAGTTTTGCTCGTCTTCCTGGTCGGTGCCGACGCGTGTTTGGATTTCATGATAAGAATGTCCTGCGCCGGGAAAACTGGTTTGGTTTCAATGAAGATGAGTCACATCTTAACAATACTCTCTTCATACATCACTGAATATTTAAGCCTCAACAATTTCAGCGTTTTTCTTTCCCTGTGTCTCCCTCTAATTTTCTCTGAGTTGCTCACTCAATGTCTTAGACGTTTGTCTTTCTCTTACCAGCAATGTCACTATCTATGCTTCTCTTTCTCTCCCACTCTTTCAATTTTTCTCTCGCTTCTCCTCTGTCTCTGTCGCAATTATATATATATATGTGTGTGTGTGTGTGTGTGTGTGTGTGTGTGTGTGTGTGTGTTTGTGTGTGTATGTGCGTATGTGATTGTATGAGTGTGCATATATATATATATATATGTACAAACATAGTGACATACATACACGTACACGTATAGTGTCAGTTATACAAATACGTGTAAAAATTACATTTTTACGTAAAAAACGTTAAAAATAAAAAGAGAGAACAATGTTTGAAAAATATATGTGATAAAAGATAGAATTCTCAAGTTTTATATATATATATATATATATATATATATATATATATATATAACTAAAACTATCTATCTCTATCTATCTATCTATCTATATATATATATATATATATATATATATATATATATATATATATATATATATAAAGAGAGAGAGAGAGAGAGAGATTTCGATTGCTCCTTTCTACGCTCTCAACTTTAAATTGTCATTTATTCATCTTTTCCATTGAATCACGTTTCTTCTTATTTGCTAATTTTTATTTTGTTTTCTTGATTTCTGGGACTTTTTCCTTACTGTTTTAATTTTTTCTTTTTTATCTTTTCTTCTATGATTTAGAGTTTTTACTTTTTTTTTTTATATTTTCTTCCTTATTTTTTTCTTTCTTTCTTTTGTGTAATTCTATTTTTCTTCCCTTCATTCCTTATTTATTTTTTCTTCCCGTTTTTCTCTTCTAACATAATTTATATTTCGAAGTTTTTTTTAACAAAATTAATGTATATATTATTACTTTTTTGGTATGGGCAATTTGAAAGGGCAAATATACAACGTGATTGTTGAAAAATTTAAATATATTTTTGATATTTGCATTCATCTTTGTATTATTCAATATATATATATATATATATATATATATATATATATATATATATAGAGAGAGAGAGAGAGAGAGGAGAGATGTATATAGTCGTCATCCACAGATAGACTGTTTCGTTGTATCACAGCTGATCAATGGGTTAGACATCCGATTGCTTCAAGCCTGATAGAAACCCGGCTGATTTGGCATCAGTCGGAGAATCTACTTCAAATCTATTGGCGCACGGTAGAGAGGAAGGTGCATTTTAGCGTATTTTTTTTAAAACAAACACACCAGTGACCGAGAGAACTCAATTCATTAAAAGAGTCTTGCATTAGCAGCAGTAGTAATCACTGTTTATAAATTCACGCTTTCTGCCCAGGGTGTATATATATACATATATATATATATATATATATATATATATATATATATATATATATATATATATATATATAGAAGAGATAAAGAGAAATGTGTATTGATTCCTTTAATTTCTTTTGTATAAATGAGCCTCACAAATCTTCCTTACAACAGCGACAAATCCTGTATACATATAATCGAGAGATATAGAAAGTAATTGTATTGTTTTATAAATATTAGACTATGACTTATTTGAAAGAAACAGTTTTATTTGGATCAGGTTTTTGCAATCAACTTAGAACAAAAGCTAAAATGATAATTACAGAGAATAAAATTTTTCTAGCCGCCTGAAGTTTCCACTGAGCCATAGCTTTGAAATTCCTGTTATAAAGACCTTATTAAATCATATATGTCATTGGTCTGTTCTGTCACTAAAACTTGTCTTAAAATTTGACCAATTAGAATTAATTTTCCTTTATTTTATAGCAAACTATTTTACACTGCGTCTCTATTAAAAAATTCATAGTAAAGCCTTATTTTATATCATGACCCATAGATTTACTGAGTCTATTTAACACTTATATTCCTTTGATTTCATGACTAATGTAGGCTTTTGTAATCATAGTCACTACAAAACAGAGTTCAATTCAATCACTGAACATTTAACTGGGTTTTAGCTTTAACTTGTGGCTATACTGATTGATTTTATTTATACAGAAAATAACAAAAGGTCAGAGGAGCTATAGCGGAGTATAGAGAAATTCAGTAAAAATGTGAATGGAATCTGGCGTCATTTTGTGACGTCATCCTTGTCATAATTGTAAATCTTTAAGGTGAATTATTTATTAGATTATTTATTTACAAGAATAATTTTATATTTACATTATTCTAAAAACAGGAGAATAAATTTATTGAAACAAAACAAGTTCAGTTGACCACTGATGACATTTCCAGAACAACGTAAATATAAACAATTTTTTTCTATACTCTGCCAGCTGCAATGATGGAGAAAGCATTAACTCGAACCATCGCTAGTGAGACACGCTGCAAGAGCCACTCCGTTTCGCGAGGCTCGTCCCTTAATCGATACGCAATCGCGCCAATCCTCCGAAGGAACGCCATCGAACGAGTGAATTAACTTTTTGATATCGCTGGTTACATGAACAGCTAGCTTAGGTAATAGCTGACCTCAGATATGAAGGTAGATCTTAGGTTGTGATATCAACCTTTTCTTTTAACTAAGTAAATATTTGCAAGCAAGGCTGTTTCATATGACGAAGGTTCCAATAAAAAGTGAACACTGGTTGTAAAATACACAAATATTATCACAACACATATGGGAAATCCGAAAGAGAATAAATCAATTTATTACTCCAATATCTCAGGAGTCTGATAGAATTAGATGTCTTTCAAGGATTCGTTATAGACGGCCACAATTTTAACAACATTAGATATGTAGATAGAGCAGTGTTGATGGTCGACATTGCAGGAATTCATACAGATGGCAATAAAGTAAAGCTAGAATAAAGGACTAAAGAATCTATACTTGTCAGCAAAAGAAACAACAAAGTTGTGAACTACACATTGGAGATAACAAAATAGAATTTAAATATCTAGTAAGTCTTTTAACAGAGGACGGAAAAGGCGACACCGAAATCTGAAGACACTTTGGAATAGCGAACGATGCCTTCCAAAATATAAGCAAAGTATTAAGAAACAGGAAAATTTCGTTAGAAACAAAGAAAAGAATACTAAACTGTCACATAATATCAGTTCCCTCATAAGGCAATGAATGTTGGATAATCTCCTCAGAGATGGAGAAGAGATTGAGGAAACAGAAATGTGCATCTACAGAATGATGCTGAAAATACCACGAACTGAACACGTGAGCAATGACGAAGTTATAGAGAAAAGTGAAACAAAAGGGACACGTATATAAAATAAAAAACGGAACCTTTAAAAGGTTTAGGGTAAACAATGAGGAAAGATGACTTAATAAATTTTACACTCACAGAATATATTGACGGCACGAGGGACAGAGGGAAGCAGTGCATATATTATCTAATGACCTTCTATAAATGGTTTGCTTTTGGTTTGGTTTGGTTTACGGCATATCAACCTCAATGGGTTATTTAATGCTGACAAGATTTTTTATTGCTGGTAATATTTTCTACCAAAAATGTATTGCTGGTAATATTTCTATATTCAGAAATCTATTATTGGTAATATTTTTTCAAAAATGTATTTCTGATAAGAAACTATTGCTGGTAATTTGTTTTGTTTAAAAAATTCATTGCTGATAAATTTTTTTTTATATATAAAAATGCATTACTTCTATTAAAACCTATTTTTACACTTTCATAGAGTTTTGACCCCAGATTGGGGGTTAACTATTTACCCATATCTGGTACCAAACAAGTGCTACCACACCGGGTTAGGGTGGACCTAGGAACACTAGAAATTAAGAGATGATTCCACGCTCCTCAAAACCTCATGATCAGAGGCTTTGCTGCCGGATGTGGTTTATCGTCTTACCCAGGAAGGAAATGGTTTGTGTAACAGCGCTTAGGAGCGATAACAAAAAGACAAACTTTAATAAGAGATACAAAACCAGGAAATTGTGGAGAGCCATAATTGGCACAAATAATAATACTGTTCCCGTGTCCCGAATGTAGGAAGAAAATCGGCTTTCCTTGAAAATCATCATTGAAATTTTGTGTATTTTAGCTGGATTCTATCTATGGATACCTCGCATCGATGAAAAAGATACCACTCCTTCAATTACGAAATAAAACATATTTTTACTTATTTAGGGTTTATTTCCGGTATAACTCGAAATCCGTTTTAAAGAAAATTATGTTTAAGATGAACTCACAACGAAGTCACTACTAAAACGAATGTTATGTCTATCTGTACTTGTCGACTACTGATTTTCTTTGCCCCAGATAGCTGTCTATGTAATTTTGACAAGTTTAGCAAACTTTACTGAAATAAAATCAACTGAAGATCATTTAAAAAACGTCTTTCATTTAGTCTCAGCAAGAAGAGATGTTTCGAATAGATGGCCGGCTAGAAAATAAGAGACAGGCAAACAGTGGATGTTTCCTCATCAGCTTTTTTTCCATCCATCATGTCGAAGCACTCATCCTTATCTTCCAACTGCTTGAAAACGTTACCGCTTCGGCAGCCCCAAAGATACCACGAGAAACGCATTTGTCTTCTCCTGACAAGGATTCTATAAACAAAAATATTTACATTGCCCGAAAAGAGACCACCTTGGTTTGCCGATGTAAAATATCCATAAGACAATGAGTATTTAATAAGAAATTGAGATGATGTTGATATTTTTCCATAGCAGCGCCTCAAAAAAGAAGTCAATTGAATGTTTGTGATGTACATATGTTATACATAGAAGGACAAGGCGCCTGTTTTGTCGAGATTGGTGTAATGTGGTGTGATTTCCAACTTTCGTCCTTTAAACATGTGTCACAGCAAGCGAAGTAAATACTTATGAAAGTAACTGGTTGTTTGTTTGGTGTTATGTCCAAGGAGGTCCTGAATAATGTTCAGCAACAAGGAGATAATTATTTTAAATGGATGTTTAGTCATAGGGTTTTAATTGAAGTGCATTTCATTTGAACAATGCACAGTAATTAAACTGAATCTTTATGTGTGTGCGTGCGTGTGCGTGTGTGTGAGAGAGAGAGAGAGAGAGAGAGAGAGTGAGAGAGTGGGAGAATTTATCAGTGTGAGTTGCTTAAAATTTGATATTTATTGGGTAGATTAACCGATATCGGAGAAAGAGTGTCTGTAGACGCGAAAGTCAAGGCTTTATGTAAGCCTCTGCATCTATATACACGCAAACACATATCTATCTCTCTACCTATCTATATATATATACACACACACATCTATCTATCTATGTGTATATACACACATGCATCTATCTATCTATGTGTATATACACACATATCTTATGTATTTCTCTATCTCTATCTCTCTCTCTCTCTGTCTCTCTCTCTCTCTCTCTCTCTCTCTCTCTATATATATATATATATATCATAGTGGACACTGAGATCAAAGCCCAGTAGCAACATTCTGTATCAGGCAATATTTAAGTCTGAAATTGATTTCAAGCATCAAACAACCCATCGCCCTTGGGTGTTGAAAATCACCATTCTCGTATTTACACACGCTCTATCGATAATAATGAATATATACATAAATTAAAAAATATTAAAACTATATATATATATATATATATATATATATATATATATATATATATATAATGGCTAGTTATTCTTTTCTGAGTTCACTTGTCTGCTAATCCCTGTTTCAAACACCTGTTCAATCATATTTATGCTTCTGCAACCCACAGAGAACCAAACTATGCAGAGCGGAACTTAGTTGCTGGAGAGAACGCAAAACCATCGACGGACTCCGTATATTTCAGTTATACCAGTTTCACCCACAAGCCAATATGTTTTGTAGAAAATTTATAAAAGTGACGGACGCTGGGATCCCACCACCCGCTTAAAAATCTCATTTGCATCTCTCTCTCTCTCTCTCTATATATATATATATATATATATATATATATATATATACATATAATATATATATATATATATATATACGTATATATATATATATATATAAATATATATATATATATATATATATATATATATATATATATATATATATATATATATATATATATATACGTTAAATATATATATATATATATATATATATATATATATATATATATATAATTGACTCTCCTGTCGAGATTCGACGTATGAGGTTCAAGCAGATCAGTTTCAGGAAACCGACAGCCCGACACCGGCACATGAGATTTGATTATAGGAGGCCAATGGAATAATGGATAGCAGTTCGAATTCCAGTCGAATCCATTACATTTACTTACGTGCTAATACTCTTGGGAAAGGTATGAATCCTCTCCCTCCATCTATGGGTAAAATAGCAGGACAGACTGGGTTCTATAGCCTTGGATAGCAACTGGTCTAGGAGAAGGACAACTGTGAATTCAAAACCTGCGGGGGTTCGTTTGGGAACCTTGTGGCATTCGGTGCACCAGGTCTCTGTGTTCGTCCCTTCAACAAGTGTGGATGGTCCTGCACGAGGCCTTCACCATATATATATATATATATATATATATATATATATATATATATATATATATATATAATATACTTGGATGGTTTACTTTTGAAGCCATATATTTACATAAACTTTAGGTAAATAAATTAAATGTGAAATGACAGAAGAATAGTGAAGATAATTTTTTATTTCAGCATTTACATCTTTCGTCACATTCCTAGTGGCTCCATAGTTTGCAAACGCTTAATTATAATTTAGAAGCATACGTTTAAAATGGTTTAACTTGAGAAAAAATTTAAAGAAACATCGCAAAAGATTCATGCAAAAATTTGCTCTAGTTTTGGCCCACTGCTTATAGAGGCATTGTTACTATTCATTGCTTTAATTATGAATCTTACTTATTATAAAACGCAGATTGTGTGTGTGTGTGTGTGTGTGTGTGTGTGTCTGTACGTTTATATATTAGATCGGATTTCCTACATTTTTCAACCGATTTCAACAATACTTCACAGGACTACGCAAAATTGCCTTGCGGTGGTTCTAACAGCGCCAAAAATTGGAAAAACACAATTGTTTTTGCACAAAATCAATTTGAAAACACGATTAATCGCGAGAATGAACGGGGGACAACTCATATTGAGTTATACTTATTATAAAACCCAGGTTGTTTTTGGGTCTGTGTGTTCATTTATATATGGGATTGGATTTCCTATATTTTTCAACCAATTTCAACAAAACTTTTTTTTTTAGCAGATAGTGTTTCTTATTGTCTTGCACACTTTTTCCTTATTTTTACATTCGGAATGCTTTAAAAATTCCATTTACAAGCCAATTGTTTATAATAAAATTCTATTCAATCGGTAGACTCATAACGATTGAAACAATGTTTTTGTTTGAGTTTGGGTTTGACCAATTCGTAAAAAAAAACAAAAAAAACTAATTAAGACATGCGTGTCTGTCAACCTTAAACAATAATCTTTGTCAATTTTATTTTTCAGTGTTTATGATGGTCGATACTTGATCTATCTCTTACTGTTACATCCCCGGGTAACGCCGGGCTCTACCGCTAGTTTACTATAAAAAACAAGGGAATAACTCCACTAAGACTTCAGACCAGATGTGGAAGCAATATACAATCAGACGATGTATATATATATATATATATATATATATATATATATATATATATATATATATATATATATATATATATATATATGTACTAAAAAAATTAGTGATAGTATTTTTACAAGATTTTTGTTGATAGAAAATAATCATTGCTTGACTATATATATATATATATATATATATATATTATTTTTATATGTATTATTTTTTCGCATATCCTTCTAGGTAGTTGTTGTCTCACACATTTACACAAACTAATTAGGTTATTTGCTGCCTTCAACTGTCTATTATCTCCTGTTAATTTCCCTCTGAAAGTTCTCCACTGCCTTAACCAGGTATTGAACTCACACTCTTTGGGACCTGTCACTGGATCTAACTAACGCCTTCATCCACTATGTCATAACTGATAACTGACATCCGTTAAACATGGCACGTGGAACTAGAACAGTCTACACCAGTGAGCGAAATAAAGGGTTCACTTCGACATTCCAACCACCTGAAGAAGGGCGGAGCGTTCAACGGCCGAAACGTTGTAATAAATATGGCGAAAAAGATGAGGACAATATTCCGAATAATGTAAATAATTAACATTAGAGGTTGCTATGTTTAAAAAAATATTCACACGCGCGCGCAAAAATACGCGCGCGCACACACACACTAGAGCTGGGAATCCTGATTCGATGAGCTATATTTTATGACGTTGCATCAATATTGCTTCAGTATCAAGCTGTATGTGGAGAGTTTCTGTGAATAAATTTGCACTATTTTAATACTCAGTAAAATAATGAAATGCCCCAAAATAAATGCACAATATAGAAAGGAACGTAAAACAAACATGTCTTCTCACCAAACTTATTCAACATTTAGAGTCAGGCGACCTTAACGAAACTAGAAGTCCTAGATTCATTATTAGTGGCCATAAAATTAAAAACATGATAAGCAGATGACTTCTGATTGCTGACAGATAAAGTAAACTGCAGGAACTTCTATTGAAAAAAGGAAAAGTGAGAAGAAGTCGCGAACGACGAATTAGAGATGACAAAATCAATCAAGTGCGAAATGAATTTAAATATCTTGAATGTGTTTTAACAGATGACACAAAAGATGAAGCCGAAATCCTAAGGTGCATTTGAATAGAAAAAATTCCTTTCAAAAGATAAACAAAGTATTAAGAAACAGGGAAATTTAGTTAGAAACGAAGAAATGAGATCTAGATGGTATTTTCATTCCTCCTATATTGCAACGAATGCTGAGAAATCATCTTACAAATGAAGAAGTGACTTGATGCAGCAAAAATATGTTGTTACAGAAGGATACCGAAAACACAACGAACTAAACATGTAACTAACGCGGAAGTTTTTAAGAAAATGGAAACAAAAATATGCTTATACTTAGAATCAGTAAGAGACAATTGAAATTTCTAGGACCTATTTTGAGAAAAGTGGGCTTGCAGAAATTGATACTCACATGAGGGACAAGTGGAAAAACAAATGGAAGCTTATGTGAATGGATAACAGAATAGAGAATTGTATTAACGGTTAAAGACATAAAATAATAAGTACAAAGGATGTTTTGGTGAAACATGATCATCTATGTCCTGAAGGGACAAAGTAAAGAGAAGAAAAAGAATTTGAAATCTTCGCCTTATTATTGTTCTGTATAAAAAAGATTCTTACAATTTTTTTTATTAATATGCAGTTGGCTAAAAATCATCTTTCGAAATATATGGCTTTACAAAAAAGATCTAGATACTAATTCAACTCATTCAGGAAATATAGACAGACTACTTAGTAGACATAAATCCTACTAAAATATATAATATGTGACGGGAATAACTACCTTTTTAAATGCGAGTCTGTTTGGAGATTCTTTTTTTATGAATTGTTGCTGTTACCCGACAGTCCTTCATCCAACATATTCATGTCACATTTTAGCACCTAGCAACCGTTCAAAAATTACTTGTCCGAATTCGATCAATAACAGGGACAAAGATGTAAGTGACAAATAGACATTTATTAATGTATGTATAAAAGTTCGTGCGCCTGAATCTCAAGTCACGTTTTCATCTCGTTTAGAGTATGTTATTTGAAGCGGCGTTCAATGTAACTCTGTGAATGCATACTCAGATTCAAAAGACAATAAAGTGAAATGTCTTGCTCATAGAATCAAAGTGGGTTGGACGATATGCGAATCAGCGTGAAACGAATGCGGCTTCGTTTTTAATGACTTGTTGGAAATGTACTTTTAACTTACATTAAATATTATTAAAAATATTCAATGAAGATTTTCAAACTAGACCACAAAACATTTATTCATACGCACAAAATCTCTATCGATAATTATAAATAAACATGAAATCGAAACATTTTGCTTGATATAGATATTGTATATAATTGCATATACTCAGTCACGTGCTGTCAGTAATTACTCAGGGTTAGCAGCTTGTGACTTTAATGCAGTAAATCTAAAAAAAAACAAACTTATATAGATATTTTTGGATTAGTTGCATATAGCATAGCGGCTGATCTATTTTATTGAGGGTAGACACTGCCTATTTTACCTACCTAGATGGCACGTCAGTGTTTTTGTTTTTTATATATGTATAACATTGCCCACTGTGCTTTTATCTCTAATTCTACAATTGAACATCGCATATATATATATATATATATATATATATATATATATATATATATATATTAAAATATATATTGCTAAATATAACAGACAAAGAATGTCTAATATCTTTGATCATGAGCCGTTATAAACTTCTTATAGTTGCTTTAATTTCAAGAAAAAATGACAATATTTTCCAGCATATGTATATTTTTCATTATATGCTGTTTCTTGGTCTAACCTTTCGGCTCACATAAGCCATCTTCAGAGTGGTTATATGGACATTGAAACAAAGATGTTCACCATGAAAATGATATTCTGTTATGCTTATATAGAAGATATATATATATATATATATATATATATATATATATATATATATATATATATATATATGTGTGTGTGTGTGTGTGTGTGTGTTGTGTTGTTTGTTTAATACGACATATTTTATTACTTCAAACATTATTTTTAGTCGACAAAGGTATTTGTGTAGAAAGTCTGTTTTTGAAACAGAGTTTATATATATATATATATATATATATATATATATATATATATATATATATATATATATATATATATACGCACACACACACACAGACACGTAAATAACTCAATACGTTTACAAAACATTAGCACATGAACATTTGCTCTCATCACTGAAGAGCAGATAGTGTCATTCGATAACCCCAAGAGGTACTTGGAAAATAACTAGTGACCTGCACGTCGGTGCTATGCCGGAAGCTGCAGCTTTAGCTAGTCACGCCTTCTCTTGTTCCGGTTGCAAGTATACGTTTCTCAACTATCTGAGACAAAATTTTCACTGAACTGTTCTCTGAACATTACTACTTCTTTTAAAATTAATCGACATTGGTGAGCACTTTTATTGCGTGACTGTCCATAACCGTGTCTCCTTATTTAAAACGAAATAAGAATATGAGGGATATTTATTTGACCACCGTTGTCTAAATAGAAATCATACCAACACGTATAGACCAACATATGCTGTAGTTCACCAATACAAACACTCATTTTCTCAAAGATTCAGAGTTAGAACCTCTGAAACGCTTCGAATTACTTGCATAACTTATAGCCCCTTGCATCAAATTAAAACTTATTTCATCATGCATCACTGACGAAATCTCAGACTAAAGCGGTGTAATCGTAGGAATGTTCCTAAGTCAAAAAAGGGCTGGAATCTTTAGAATTTCTAAAAGAATACCCTACATGCAAGCCACGGATATCACACAGGGCGGCATGCCACTATCGTTTACCGCTAATGGACCGCTATGGGACAGTCAGCGTTTTCGTCTCGGCAATGTTACAAATGTCGGATCTCTAGAGGCTCACAGATGGCCAACTGGCTGCCTGCCAGTGGCTGCCACCAGAGTACTACCGACGCCCCGCCAACGGGCCACTAGCAGCTTTTGTGTAGCGTACTTAATTTTAGTAAATATCGTCATCGATATCATGTTATTTTTGTTTTATTTTCCATATATATTTATATACATACTAACCCGTAAAAATTTCATCAATAGGTTTTTCTATTTGCTTTTTCTGACACATAATTTTTAATTTAATGATAGAACAAACTCCTCGCCAGTTCCCCGACTATAAAGTCCCTGTGAATGTTTATCTTGTGTCGTTAAAGTTGTGGGCCTAACAATTTTAACAAAAAGTTTTGGGCCTAACAAATATAACAAAATCTTACCGTAAGAATAATATGCCCAAATGCAATTCAGTAAGTAAATAAATAAATTTGCGTTTAAATATTCAAATTGGTTATTTTATTTTTTTTAATTTCTCATGAGTTATCACTTCCGCTTTCATTTTATTTATTTCTCTCTTCTAATTACGGTTTCTGATTTTTTTTTCTTCCTAAATCCAAACATCGTTTCTGTTATATATGTTCCCTTTCCCTTTCCACACAGTCAAAACGGAATGGTCCATTATTTATTTGAAGTAATGACAAGGCGTAAATTACCTTCAAATTACCTAACAAACGGATTACAAGCAGGAATATAATAAGATATTTCAAGGAATCAATAAGTTTTCAGTTCATAAAAATGTGTAAGTGTTCACATACAAATATATTCAGTCAAAAAGGAATATTATTCGTGTTTGCACGTAAAGTCAAATAAATCTATTAATTCTGATTGTTCTTCCTTTCGTTAGTTATTTTCTTAGTTAGTTCGCAGGACAGTTACGTCCTGCCAATATCTAATAAATAATTGGTTTCAGTGAGAAAATGAAAGAAAAACAGAATGAAAGAAAAAAGAGAAGATAGAAAAGTTTGAAGTCTGCTTCAGTGAAGTAGAAAAAGTTGTAAGTATCAAATCTTTTCATTTGTACACCCTTACTTCTTAGAATAACGATCAGCATCCATATTTACGATTGTTATTGCAATATGTTGATAAAGTCGTTTAACGATGCGATAAGGGAATTTCTATGGATATTTTATTGCCGTAGAACTCGGCATGAGCTTATTCATTCATTGACTAAAGAATTAAGATTCAATAGAATATTAAAATAGGAAAACCATGAAATTTAACGGGTCTTCCTGGTAAAATTTTCCAAGCGTGGCTTGGATGTGACCTAAAGCAAGGGGTACCCAGTGAGGATTGAACTCACTACTCAGTCCTAATTGTTCTAACGAGACAAGCTTGCTAACCATTACACCACCTTGAGGTACCCCTGTGATTCTCCAAGCATAGCTTGGATATGGCATAAGGTCGAAAGTAAGGAGCACCCAGTAAGGATTGAACTCCCTACTCAGTCGTAATTGTTCTAGCGAGACAAGCTTGTTAACCATTATACCACCTTGAGGTGCCCCTTTCTGGTACAATAAAAGAACACCAGATTACTGACACCTACAGAGTTTCAAATACATGTTAACGTTCATACATGCAGCTTGAAATGCATACCTTCACATGCACATTGACAAACTATATAACTGAATGGTCTTTCTCTGCTAGAATATCGCCTCCTTTTGAGATCAACTAGACATTCTGATCTTCTTAAGAAGCTTCAACATTTGCCTTTACTATACAAAATTTATTAAATTTCTATGTAGAAAAAACTGAGAGATATAAATTAGCTTATACCGATGCATCCGCTTTTGTTCTGGTAAATTTACAAACACAAATATTCCAAATTATACAGGTTTTAATTTGAAGTGCAGAAGAACATCCATCTTCATTTACCAAAAAATGCGATGAAACAGACGAATCAGAAACATTTTTTCTTACACATGCGTAAATGGCATGGGCAAGTCTGTGTCTTTGTTCTTTCTCTCAATTTTTTTTATTTTCGCTGTTTTAATTTGCTTGAATTTTTTTTCAATTACTCATTTTTGAGTAATTATTATACAAAGTTTTCTTTTTCTACGTTTAAAATATTTTCGGTTCGTTTTTTAAAAAGTTATTTTTGCCAGAAATATCATTTAGAAAAGGAGTGAAAAACACGGATTTCTTAGAAAAGGAAAGAAAAGATAATAGAGATAATGATAAATTGCATGGACAACGAAAAGCAAATACAATTTTTTGAAAATTTTAATTTAAGCCTCTGCCAATTACAAGCTCACATACAGACAACCCTTTTATATATCGCATTGTTTGTGTTTACACACACACATACACATATATATGTATGTATATGAAGAAATATACTCTTAAGGTGTGCTATATTTATAGGATATAGTGCTCATTATCAGAGATGCAGCGTGTGTAAATATAAAAGTGAACATTGAAGTCAACATTTAGAGACGACAGACTGTTCATGCTAGACGCAATGGTCAGGCCACGATTGCGTCTGGCAGCGAAACAGCCTGTTGACTTCAATGTTCACTTATATATATATATATATATATATATATATATATATATATAATGAATAAATGAATAAATATAAATAAATGTATGTGTAAGTGTTCACATACATATATATATATCTTTTGGTGTAAGAAAACAGTGCTCAGGACTAAATAACAGAGCTATTGATATATATTAGTAAAAAGCCATAGTACCCCACGCCGCGAGTACAGCGCAGAATTTCATTCTCCTATTGCAATCACAAAGTCAGTTATGTGCCATAAATGATACACGTATAAGCGGTCATGTAACTTTCGATACACGAGGTAGATTTTTCCCCGCAGTCGTTTTGGTATTTCTTTCTGCGGTAGACCATTTGCCATCTAATGTTATAGAACACGGGCTGCCCTACTAATTACGCATAGCTGTGGGGAGAAGAAGAGGATTCATACCTTTTCCAAGGGTATTAGCACGTAAGTGAATGTAATGAATTCGACTGAAATTCGAACTCGGCTCCAAGTAATTCCAAGTACTGTTCTTTATGTAGAGTTTTGGTTCAGTAACTGATGATTGCATTAGTGCTGTCGTAAGATTCGTTCTATATATATATATATATATATAACATATAAGCATAAATATTTATATATCCCGATGATGGCCATTTCGGTCGAAACTAGTCGAGGAATCTATATATATATATATATATATATATATATATATATAATAATAATAAAAAAACGAAAGAATATTAATCCAGTGTGTCTAATGATATTAACCCAGTGTGTCTAATGATTTTAATTTTTAATTTTCTTATTGTTCAAAATATATATATATATATATATATGATATAAAAAGACACATAAAACGCACGCACACACAATTCCTTTGTCTGCATCATGTTATGTTTTAAAAGAATACAAATTTGTAATAATCTATGCTGACGTTATTTGCATCAGTTTTGGGGAGATTTGCCGCGCCAAAAAGGGTTGTATTTGTACGTTCGCGTGTTTGAGAGATAGACAGAGACATAGAGAGACAAAAGGAAACAGAGAAAGACACAGAGACAGAGATTGAATATGACGGATAAATAAAATTTTATTAGGTATTATTTTCAGTTATTCTATTGTTCTATTGTTCTTACAGTTTATGTTACACGGGGCCTAAAACTTTATAGATACTTCGCGCATTTATTATTATCCCAAGCGCGTTCGACTAACTGGTTGGCCATTTCCAAAATGTTAGTTGTTCATGAATTACTAGGATAAGGATAAAACACCTGGGATAAGAAATCTAGAAAAACTGAATAAATTCTCATTAAATTTTCCTTTTCTGTCACATTCAATGAACTGTATATAAAAAGAATACTGATACCGATATATATATATATATATATATATATATATATATATATATATATACATACATACATACATATATATATATATATATATATATATATATATATATATATATATATATATATATATATATGGTAATATTCCTTTTCATTGAATGACAGACAAGGAAAATTTAATAATATTTTATTCAGTTTTATATATATATATATATATATATATATATATATATATATATATATATATATATATATATATATATATATAGAGAGAGAGAGAGGGAGGGGGGAGAGAAAGAAAAACATTTAACATGCCAAAGGATTTTAAATATTTTAAAGTATTCTCTATAAAAGTTTGTCATCTTGAAATCTCAAACGGGTGTCCGCTGTCTAGACCAAGCATAAGCTTATCAATTTAGGACTGCACTCTCTGTCCCATACAATTGGCCAATTCAGTTAACTTAGCTGTACCGACTATGTATTAAGTTGACAACTTGGAAGATTACTCTCTTGTTGGAAAGCGATCAAAAGGGTCACTCTCAAAGAATACGGAATAAATTAATGATAATTACGTTATGTATCTGATAAATATTTATATATAAAACACACACACACACACACACACACACACACACACACACACATATATATATATATATATATATATATATATATATATATATATGATGTTTAGTTTTAAAAAGAAACAATTTTATTTGGCTGTCTATCATGTACATTTGAAAGCCGTTACTTTATCTTATGTTACTAGGAAGAAATATAGACAAATTTTTTCTTCACAAAAATATGAAATATATATATATATATATATATATATATATATATATATATATATATATATGTGTGTGTGTGTGTATATTATATTTATATATATGTGTATATATATTATATTATATTAAAATATATATTAATATATATACACACATATTATATTATATATATATAAATCATAAATCATATATATATATATATATATATATATACATATATATATATATATATATATATATATATATATATATATATATATATATATATAATATATATAAATGATAAAAATAAAAGTTGCATGGTATTCTATATTTATGGATAAAAGCGGTCAATACGATAGAGAAAGCGTATATAAATATAAAATGAACACTGATGTTCAAATGAGCGGTAACAGTCTGTTTCATGCTTGTCCGCAATCTTCAGTGCACACTTTTATACGTATACACTCACACACACACACACATATATATAGTTATATATATTTATGTGTATATAGATATATATACGTATATATGCATCTGTTTATGCTTATGTGTACTTGTGCATATATATATATATATATATATATATATATATATATATATATATATATATATATATACAAATGCATACATACGTAAATGTATGTAATGTATGTATATAACTTTTTGTGTATGTTTGTATAACTTATTACAAATGTGACTAGAATCCAGAATATGAAGACTTATTAAGCTGGCGCTAAATTCCGCAGCGCCATTTATTGAACTTTTGTACAGGAAATCCTTACAAATATCTGTGAAATCTAACCCAAATCGTATTTTTGCATGTGCAGTGAGTTATTTGTTGATGTTATTTTTAGAAAAAAAAGATTCTGGAGCAGGGAAAAGTGACTTCCACATGGACTTGAAAAATGATCTAAAAATGACTTATGAAGAATCGACCAATTTTTCCCAAAATCAAAAAAATAAAATCTCATTTTAGACAAGAGTGTTTAAGCGAATACGAATTGTAAACATGTCTTAACTTGTTTCAGCATATTCAGTCTAGATAATTTATACGTAGGAACATATTTTCACTGTATTCTATGGGTTTCAAAGGGTTTTCATTTTTATGATCTGCTAAAAATGCACAAAATATTACCATACACATGCAAATCAAGAGTGAGCAATGGTCTGAGGTAAATGAAAAAGAACATATATTTTTAAAGTACTAACTCTTAACAGCTTCAGTTCAAGGGTCAACCGTTTTCTATCTTCCTTATCACGATAACATTCACTTCTTAATATCTGTCTATATTTCTGAGATGAGGTATTATGTACATTATTTATATTATTCGGACTATTGTCCTCGTCTTTGTCGCCATATTTATCACAACGTTTCGGCCGTTGTACGCTCCGGCCTTCTTCAGATGTATGGAATGGCGAACTGAACACTTTATTTCGCTCATTGCAATATCATCTCTGGTAAAAACATGGAATGATAACAGCAAAAATTGCAATATGAGCACTGGTAAAAATTGAAGCTGAGACAATAGGTTTATAATACCCAGAGATTCATACACAGATGTTATCAAGGATACACGGCGTTGGTTGATAAAGCCGTTGGTTAGATCCAGTGACCCGAAGAATGTGAGTTCAATACCTGGTTAAGGCAGTTTGAGAACTTGGAGAGAGGAATTAACAGGAGATAACTGATAACTGACATCCATTAAACTAGAACAGTTGTAATAAATATGGCGAGGTTGTAATAAATATGGCGAGGTTGTAATAAATATGGCGACAAAGATGAGGATAATAGTCCGAATAATGTAAATAGTATTCACTTCTTAATACATCCTCTTATGAGCTTCCCAGGTATGGACAAATAAAATAAATTAGCTTCCCAGGTATGGACAAATAAAATAAATTAGCTTCCCAAGTATGGCCAAATAAAATAAAAAACAAAACACTATGAAAGTATAAAAATAAAGTTAAATTAACACGTTATAGCAAAATTGTCAAAAAATACATGTATCTGTAGTTGAAACCATAAAATTGTGTTCAAATATTTAGATTTCAGCATTAAATATGCCACTAAATAAAATCCAACCATACATTCATATCACACACCTCATTCAGTTACTCTCTATGTTGAAGGGATATCCTTGTTTGTATTTTATGAAGTCTAATATAAAAACTTAGTTTGCGGGAAATTTTGCTGCATGACATCGATCTATTTCTCGATGTAAATACATTGGGACACTCATGCAGCTTGGATATGAAGTTCTTCTAGCTAGCAAGCATTAATCAGAATAAACTCTGCAGTCGGTAATAGAGTTGTGTCCTCTAATTACGACGCCAAGTTAGTAGAAATATACAGGGTGAGTAAAAAGTCGCGTATCCCAGGGGGATAATTTATTAAAAGTATAATAATACAAGCCAGTTTTATTTACTAGTTCTTTAATTGTAATATGTGCTGTTCAAAATGCTCCTCCATAATAATTCATTAACACGTCGAGGAGTTTCCTGCTTTCCCATAGCTGAACAACAAAGGAACTCGTTCATACTTGGTCCATTCTTCAGCCATTTTACTTCGTCAAAATTTTTTCTGCAAAATAAGTATGTATAAAAATTAATTACAGATTTAAAACATGATTAACTAATTAACCATTATGGTGCGCGACTTTTGTCACATTTTGTATATTAAGATAAAGCAAAAGTCAATATATAATGGTTAAGGCGTTATACTCGAATACAAGATCCTGAAACATGTGTTCGATTCTTGTCCTAACAAATGTCTTTATTCTGTACTCCAGTAATAAGAGCCAAACACTGGATCAGTTTAATTAATGCTGAGATAATTACAGAATAACTTATATTCATTAACTAATAGATTCCTTGGTCCATTCGGAAAAAGTAAGGAAAATATTTCGTAAGTAATTTTTGTAGTTTGAATTTTCTCAAGAAAAAAACATTTGTCAGAAAATTTTTTATTTATTATTCTAGAAGTGGGGGTCCTGTTCATAATATCAATGCTATATAAAATCAATCCCTAACTTTTATAAAATTATCTGGACTCAGCTATTCTCTGTAAGAAAACAGAAGTTTTTGTACAAAAGTTTTATTTTAAAGAAAGAATAAACAGATATATACATCTTCAATTAAATAATGAAAGTTTGCATAAATTAATAAAAAATTATATTCGTTTATGCTACATATAAGACAAATAATTAATACCCTCCTTTTCGGGTATACATTTCCGAAAAATTCCCAGCTCCAAAATTTTTTTTTTATAAAAGTTTATAATTTTTTTTTTTTTTTTTTCATTTTTGAAAATTAAACAAATATGCAGATATCAATAGCGTAAGCCAAATTTTAAACTTTTTTTATATATATATATATATATATATATATATATATATATATATATATATATATATATATATATATATATATATATTATATACAAATAAATATGTTAAAAATCAGGGATTGATTTGTTACTGTTTTCTATTACGAACAGGATTTCTTTTTTTATTTTAATAAGTGACGTGGCTTGGGAAACGTCTAATGAATGCTAATCTACAAAAATATTCCCCGAAAAATGTTCCCTTTTTCATGGGTGGACCAGGATATTTAAGTTGTTCCTCAAAACAAATAAAACTTCGAAATGATGATATCATTGTTATTTAGAATTTTATAACTATAAATAAGTAGTCAATGTGGCTAAACCACTCAAACGTCCTGGGTAAGATGAGAATCTACAACCAACAGGCCTCTGATAAGGGGGTTTTGAGAAGCGTGCAACCAACTCATAATTGCTGGTGCTCCAAGGTTCACCCTGAGCCGGAGTGGTAACACCTGTTAAGGTCCCAGCTATGGGCAAATTATTAATCCCCAAACTGGGGTCAAAACACTATGAAAGTGTAAAAATGGTTTTTAAGACCAGCAATGAATTTTTGAGGAAAAAAATTTACCAGCAATACATTATTGCCAGCAATAGATTTTTGGAAAAAAAAATTCCAGCAATAAAAAATTTGTCGGCATTAAATAACCCATTGAGTTGTTGATATGCCGTTAAACAAAACAACCAAAACCAAACCAAAACTAAGCAACTCAGGAAGAAAAAAAAAGTGAAATTAAGCAAAATAGTTACTAAATCTATTATATTTTTACTATATTCAATGATTCTATGAAATTCTATTAGTGACAGTTAAATATCTTTATTTCATTCATTAAAATAATAGGCATAAAAACTTAAGGAAATATTTAAGCAAATTCAGACACCAATGTTACGCAAAAATTTAAAAAAAAGCTCCTGTAGTGATCAAAATCCTCCATTTTGTTTTCATTTACAAAAAAATCATGTACTTCAACCTTTGTAGAAAGCAAAAGCTAAACATATTTACGAACCAAATTTTAAATATAAGTATTTGCAATAAAGTAAAGTTTAAATAAAGTTTATAATCTATAAGCAGTACCATTTTCTGATTTGAGGCTATGACTTATCTTTGCCACAGTTTACGGGTTAGTGGAATTATAATATAGTAAAGACGCAATGCCTCATTAATTCTAGATTATGGCCTTCGTTAGACAAATATATAAATCTGCGTTTGGCATTTAGCACGGGTCTTGCTCGTCAAGATGAATAATATAAGTCATAATAGAATGAAAGCTTAAGATTTCACTGAAAACGATTTAGGCCACATGCTTCAAGTAGTTTAATAAGACTAATAAATAGAGCCAGCTCGCCTGAAACAATAATGTACTTCCCCTTGGAGAGTTAGGATTAAGATCAGATTGTTAGGTTACGGGGTCGAATAACAGCAAATATTTAAGAAGAAGAATTACATGTTTGATCCACATCCAATCTGACACTGATTGTTGAAGTAAAACTTATCATTTTACACCAATAAGTTATATAGCCGAGAAAATGTCATTTTTCAAACAACGTCTCTCTCTCTCCCCCACACATTTAATTACATGTTTATATATATATATATATATATATATATATATATATATATATATATATATATATATATATATATATTATATATATATATATATATATATATATATATATATATATATATATATATATCAAGTCAACACTTAGAGGCAACAGGCTGTTTCATGCTAGACGCAATCGTCAGGTTACCTGACGATTTCGATAACCTGACGATTGCGTCTGGCATGAAACAGCCTGTCGCATCTAAGTGTTGTCTTCAATGTTCACTATATTTACACGGTCTGTCTCTGATATTGAGCACTTTTATCCATAAATATAGCACATCTTAAGAGTGTATTACTTCATATATATATATATATATATATATATATATATATATATATATATATATATATATATATATATATAATTTATTAGTAAAACAACACAATGCTTACTGAGTGAGAAAATAAAGAAAAATCAATGAATCAAAACAAAAGAAAAAAGTTAAATAAGAACAGTTAGTTATGTGTCACGCTTAGGCGATCATGTTTCTTTCGATACATGATTGACGAGGCAGATTTTTCTCGCAGTAGGTTGCCATTTCTTTCTGCGATAGACCGTTTGCCATCCAAGATTATAGAACCCGGTGTCTCCTGCTGTTTACCAATAGATGGTGGGTGAAGAAGAGAATTCATACCTTACCCAAAGGTATAAGCACGTAAGTGAATGTAATGGATTCGAATGGAATTCCAACTCGGCTCTCCGATTTCTCAATCCGAGCCACTATCCATTACTCCCCTAAACCAAGAAAAGATAAATTAACGACATGCACAACTGCCTAACCAGTAACAGAAACTGCTTTATGTCTAAATGAGAAAGACAGAGCAAATACGCTACTAGTGACACTATTCTAGTTTTTCGTTAACACGATTATCAGGTGACCATATGCATATATATATATATATATATATATATATATATATATATATATATATATATATATATATATATATATATATTATCAAAGAGTATGTTACGGATATTCTATGTTCCCGACCAATCCAAATTCGTAAATGTTTAAATAATTGGATATACTAAAACCTGTTTAACAAGAAAACTCACGATACATCACTTTGACCATAAATCAATTATGTCTCATTGAAACATACATGTAGTCCTACCAAACATACTTTTTGATAATGTAAATATGTAATATAAGGCTAACACTCAGTAATATAAACTATGAATACCGTCACAATGAGCTGACTTTGTTTGGAAAATAAAACATTCCTATTACTCTAGATACATTCATAAAACAATGCATAAATTTCAGATAAAATTAAAATACAATTCATCATTGATATTGGCGAAAAGTATAGCCGAAAGCGCTTGGAAAATATTCGGACAATGTTTATATAATTTATAACCTGAAATGGAAAAAATATATGAGAACATGACAAGTTATATAAAAAAAATCAACCACTCACCTTGTCAGTCGTTTTCAAAGAAACTTGCATAAAAAAGAATGATTGTTGTCCAAATACACAATATATATATATATATATATATATATATATATATATATATATAAATTTTATGGAAAAAGTTTAAGTTGAATACACGCAAGATATACTAAAAATATCAAGGAAGTAAAGAAAGTCGTGCAAGAAGCTCGTTGAAAATTACAGACAACGACTAGATGCTGTAAAGCAGAGCAGAGAATATGCTGCTACTAAATATTTACAAATTGTGTAAAATACTTTTGCACTAAGTCAAATTCGAAAATTGTCAATAAAATTACACCAAAAAATGTTTCTCAATTTTCCTTTATGTTTAGTTTGACAATGTGCATTAAAATATTTGAAGTATCATTCAAAGTGAATAATTTTTTATTGTAAATTTTATAAAAAGCTATGTGTTAAATAATTTTACTACCCACTGTGGGTGCATATATATATATATATATATATATATATATATATATATATATCTATCCTAGCGATATTTTAGTCTAACTATGTCTGACCATTATGAAAACACCTATGAACTGGGAAACAATAAAATAGTCTAGCTAGCTAGCTAGCCAGCTAAGCTATCAGAACTAGGCATTTATGTGTATGTTGTGGACATTTATGTGTAAGTTGTGTAATTGTAGGTTGTGCAAAGTTGTCTTATGTATGCATTACTGTGAAGATGAAAAATATTCTTGAAGTTGAAATCTTTCTCTGAATGAAGAAACCCAGAAATGTTTTCGGGAAACTAAATGGGCATCGATGGTCTCAGCATGGAATTTCGATTGAGCCAAAGTTCTTGGTTTACTATACTTGTGTCTTGCCTTCATTGCTGTATTCATGTGTGACCTGCGTCAATGCTTGTGGCACATGAAAAAGCTGAAGTGATTTTAGCAACAATGTCTCCGCCGTGCTGGAAAATGTGTGTATATGACGTTGATATTCTCGAACGCAGTCACATTATCAGTAGATAGTCATTGGCACTTCAGTACCGGTTACTATGGGTGGTCATGTAGTCATAATGAAAGCGGTTACTATAAGGTGGGTTGGCTGAAGGAAATAGACCAGTGCACAAGCCAAAAGTGTGGCATAAAAAGTGCATCAAGAACAAATCTAGGAAGGTTAACATCTTGCAAAAGTATTTGGAAAACATTGCTCATGTTCGTTCATCCTGGAGGGAAATCATGCACACTTGTAAGAAAGTCTTTGAATAGAATCGTTTCTAACATGAAAAACCCAAGAGAGACATCCGTAATGGTACTGATGTCAATTTTCTTGAAAATAGTGTAAGAGAATTTGAGCTAACGTCTAATGGCCGTGTCTAAGTAGGGCAAACCTAAAAAAAGATCGACGATGCCACACACACACACACACACACACACACACACACACAGAGAGAGAGAGAGAGAGAGAGAGAGAGAGAGAGAGAGAGAGAGAGAAGCCATTCATTACACGTTATGTAAATACTTGTACAGAAGACTATTTACATCATTTACATTATTCGGATTGTTATCCTCATCTTAATAGCCATATCCACAACGTTTCGGCCGTTGTACTCTCCAGCGTTCCTGAGGTGATTGGACTTTCGAACCGAACCATTTATTTCGGCCACCGAGATAGATTGTTCTAGTTCCACGTGCCATGCCCCTTCCGGATGTCTCAGTTATTTCCTGATTTGTTTTCCCCATTGTCTCAAGCGTAGCTGACCACATATGTAGTGAAAAGGGAGATCACC
>CAHIKZ030000380.1:1740000-1805000 GCA_903632075.3 Acanthosepion pharaonis | reverse complement strand
TCAAAAGTATAAAAAGAAAGAAATCTACAAAAAAAAATATGTCTTTGTACAAACGTTAAAAAAAACAACGGCTGTACTGGTAATGAACGCGTCAAAATAAATGAAACTTACAGCCGTTTTTTTTATTACTGGTCAAGAGACGTTTGTACAATGAGTTATAATTTTTGTAGACTTATATATTTTTATTCTTAAAATCTAAAAAATATAACTTGAAGAAGTTTATTGTTTAACATTGTCAAACACTGATTTTATTTTACTTCTTTTTTCTTTTTTTGTAAATCGCGCTCTTCTTGTAACTGTTGGAAAATATTGGAAGAGTTACGTCAATCATCTTGTTTATTACTATTTTGATCAATAAATAAGAACGAACAATAGTAGAATAAGTAGGATAGTGTAATTAAGTCAGTTAAAATACTGAGTACTGTCATGGAGAAATGAAAAGAGTCGCTGTTACTTAATCTCCAATGTGCGCTGCTCTGTACCAATAATGCATAAACTTAATAATAATGATAATAATAACAACAACAACAACAACAATAATAGACACCACAACAACAATAACAACAACAATAATAACAACAACAACAATAATAATGATAATAAAAGAAATAACAAAAAAATGTTCTCACGAGTACAGCCCAAACCTTATGAAGAACTTTATGTAAAATACATATATTTTTTTAATTGCTCAGTAGAAAATGTCATGATGCTATTTCGAACCTTAGGTCTTTGGACAGGACCCGGAAAGAAATGAGTACACACCAGAAATTAAAGAAAATAATAATAATGTGGTGGTGATGGTTATGACGGTATTGGTGATAATGATGATGACGGCGATGATGATGATGAAGATGGTGAACGGTGAAAATAAGGGAATATAAGAATTAACATTTAAGCTCTGTCGAAGAATATAGAAAAGATTTTTTGGGATTGGTTATTACTGCAAACAGCGAAGACACCCCCCGCCCCAACAGAAAATTGTTAATAATCCACTGATTATAATGAAGCAGCTATTTATAAAAAAAAAATCAAAACAAAACAAAAAAAAAACAATAACAAAACAAAGTGGATACCGACAAAAAATAAAGGAATGTTACATATTCCTTCTAAGTGTAATGTTTTTCATGGCATAAACTATGGTGGCTCAAAAAGAATTTCCTTTTTAATATCTGTGAATAACCCGAACTCTTTGCCCGCCTCCCCACTTCCAAAAAAGTGATATGATTTCCGTGGTGGATAGAAGTAATGGATCCATGGCTCTCCCAGCGGTATTTACGCGAAAGTAAGCTTAACAGACAAAGCGGGAATTCGAACTCGGCTCGCTGATTATAATTTCCGCGCGGATAACTCTTACGTTAACCACACATGTGACACTGAGATTTTCCTTTTATTTTAGCTTTATGTTATGATTTCCAACTAAGTTTTTTTTTTATGTTGCTCTCATTTTGTTATATTTTAAGGTATCAATCTCATGATAAAACATGTGTCCTGCTTTTTTAAAAAATAAAATGAATTTTAAAATTAAATACGATAATTGGACATCAAAAATAAAATAACTAGTACTTTATTAGCGAGTTTCTCTCTTGTCTTGATTATATAGAAGGTCTATTTATTATTTTTGTTCAAAATTATGTCATTAATGTGAAAACAGTTAAAACCATATAAGTTAAAGAAATTGTTTTCGCTATTTTGCACTTGGTATGAAAATTTTGTGAGTTTTAGAATATAAATAAATGTAATCACCATGCTTACATTAGCTTGTGTGAATGAATGGCAGAACAGCGTTTGGGAGAGATAGCAAAAAGACAAAATATACTAAGAGTTACAAAGGACAAATTGAGGGCCACGACCACCAATGTTCTCAAGGGGTATTGCACATAGAGTGAGGATTGAACAATAGTAAATCTCAATAAAACTAATGCCCTAAAAGTGAACACATAGCGATTAGCTTATATATCATGAATAAATAAACTTGAGAAAATTCACTTGTATATTCAAAACCGATTCACATGAGACCGCTGTCAAGTTATTTACATAAAAGGAATTAACACATGCACAACTTCAAATATAGTAAATCTCATAGGCTCGTAGTCATTTTTTCGAAAACCAGTAAATTCAAATAAAAAAAAAATAATAATAAGGATATTTATGAGATTCTTTATTCCGACGCTGTCTATGAAATTTGCCGCCAGGAGGCGCTGGAAAAAAGTAATAGTTAGGTAGAGATTTCTAAATCTAAAAGGTCAGTCATAGTTTTTTTTCTCTTTGTGGACAGTGTGTTTAATCGATATGATCATAAATTAATTTACACATAAAAAATTATGGATGGAATTATCAGATTATAGAAAACCAATCAAATGATTTTGTTTAAATATTTCAATCACCAAGGTCGAGAGACATTACAGTTTTAAAAATACATTTCTCCGCCCATTAAGTGCCTTTAGAATTTTCAAATAATTATCTATCTAACTATCTATCTATCTATCTATCTATCTATATATATATATATATATGCTTGACTTATAACTGTTAATGAGTTTTGGGGAACAATATATATATATATATATATATATATATATATATATATATACATAGATACATGAGTCATCAGTTATTGTGTACTCTAAAACTACACACATGCACACACACACGCGCGCGCACACACACACACATATATATATATATACATACATATATAAATATATATATATATAGTTTAAGAGCATATCTATGCATGAGTTTTCTGTTATTGAGTTTTGTGAAGCTTTATATATATATATATATATATATATATATATATATTATTTATTTAAAAATATGATTCAATTCGCGACATAAGAGGTCTCATGTTTCAAAACAAGAAAAATTTTAAACTCAATTTAATTCAAATAATTATATTGAAGTTTTCGGCTCTTGTTTTGAAACATGAGACCTCTTATGTCGCGAATTGAGCTCATATTTTTAAATAAATCATTATATTTATGCTCTACTTTTGTATCGAGCACTATTTTTTTAAAATAATAACTAAAATACTATGGGACTTTGGATATTTACCTAACCAGTTACTTCCTATTTTCTATATATTTTCATATATATATATATATATATATATATATATATATATATATATATATATAGACAATGTTTAATTGTAAAATTAAGGTTAAAAATGCAAAGGCTATAAAAAGCACACATATATAAAAACAAAAACAAAGAGCAAACGTGTAATACATAATGAAAAATAGATTTAACGTCTTCTCCTAAAAAATTTCCGAGATTTGGTCAATACCACACGCATATATATATATATATATATATATATATATATATATATATATATATATATATATATATATATATAAACTCACATATATATGTTTGTATTTGTGTGTGTGTGTGTGTGTGTGTGTGTGTGTGTGTGCGTGCACAAACACATACATTCAACATTTCATAACTTAATTGAATAATATATTTTACGGAGAAACATATTTGAAATCTTTGAAAGACGCGGGAAACGAGAGAAGCCTTTACATATGAATCTCTTCAAATTCTCTTATACTTCAGGCACGAACACACATACACACACACACATATAGATACATGTATGCCATAATTTATGTGTATATAAGTAATCAGAATATTATATGAATTTTAACCTGCGTGTGTGTGTGTATATATATATATATATATATATATATATATATATATGATCATTACATTATGAATAAAGGTTCACATTTGAATCCACAAATAGGTCATACATATGGAGTTTATTTGGATTTAAATTATGTCTCCGTAGATTTAGTGAAATTAAAAAAAAATTCGTATTAATTTCTTTTAGCTAAATTGACATTAATTTTTATTTTACCGATCGATTCATGTGTTCTATCTATAAACTTATACAACCTATTTAATGTTTTTCATGGTTTTTTTTCTGATGCATCATGTCTTTTAACGTGTAATTTGCGCTTACAAGCATTTATATATACAGTTTCTTTGCATATTTTCAAATATAATAATATTTATTTTATTACAGCTTAGTATTTCAGCATTTCCACGAATTAAATGCTTATATGGCAGGTGTTATTTTTAAAAAAAATATTTTGTTTAAGCGTTTTCTGTTTTGTTTTTTCAATGGATACTCATATTCGATTACAAACTCTCCTTTTAATTTATCAGTATTATTATCCAACTACATCTACCTGCATATTCGAAAAGTCTTGACAGAAATAATGCGCCTCCCTGTAGGATTTGAACCCGCATTCCCTATGGTGGAAACTGTCAGTGGGTTAGACATGACTAACCAATTGGCCATACTGGATTTCTTTCGATGTACCCGCGTATATTCTTCATTAAAAATATGCATGTGTATTTAGCTCATTTGTTGAATATATTCTCACTGTCACACTCACACATACACTCACGCGCGCGCACACACGCGCAATTATTCACACGCGCATACAAACATATGCACGCGCGCATACACTCAATCGCACACACGTACACACACACACACACACTCTCACACACGCTCGCACGGTTGGTGTAATGGAATACGGCTCGGAATGAGAAATCTGAGAATCGATTTCGAATTCCAGTCGAGTTTAATGCATTACATTCACTCCTGCACTTCTGCGCACTTCCTCACTCCCTTTGTGAATTAAATAGTCACAATGAGTAGTTGCTATTCAGCCTGTATTAGCAACCAGTCTAGGAGAAGAATAACACTTAATTCAAAATCCAAGGAAGGACATTTAGTGACATAGCAACACATTTCTCTTACGAAAAATGCGGTTATTTCTTTACAAGTCTTGATAACAATAATGAAAACATATGGGCCGGTAGTCAAGCTCTAATGACTAACTTTCTGGACCCTCAAAAACTAAAACGCCGGGAGAGTCCATATACATATATATTTGTATTAACTAAAAATTCCTCTCTATTTTTCATTTACGTCATATACGACTGCATCTTTCTTTCCATTTCTGCCAATTACTTTCATAAGTTTTAATCTGTAAATAATTTTCTAAATATAAATTTCCAACAATTTGATACGTTTTTTTGTACTTTCTATCATATCTCATATATTTAAACAGAAGCACTAACAACTTCTGCATGTATTTGATTATTAAAAAAAAAATAACTATTCAAAATTGCATACGTAACAAGTTGCTAAGTTGAAAAATTTACGCTTTTAAGATAATGCCGCTTCAAATGAAAAAAAAAAAAAAAGAAATAACAGCATTTAAAATAAAAACAATATTTAAAAATATTTAATAGTATTCACTATGAATGAGGAGCTTATATTTTTTCGTGCTATTCGTCAAATGGATATATTGATTTTGGCATAACATTGATGAAAACAAAATATTTTCGCTGACCACGTGGAATCAAGCAATCATTAATGTTATAGGGAACTTAACAAATTACAAAATAAATGAAGTACAAAATTAAGTCTAGAATTATATTTGTTTATTTTAAAATAGTAGCGGAGAAAATAAACAATTATTATTTTATTATTTTTAACAGAGGGAATAAACAACCGACCGGCTATGGGAATCACGATGGAAAATCGATTAGTTACTCCTTCTGTTCAATTCATTTGAAATGCCAAAATAAAAAAATCGGTCCTTTTTTGAAATAATTAGATTTTCAAAACCCTTGGAAAAATGTATCTTTGAATTTTTTATTACATCAAAAATAATTAAAATACTTTGCAGTTCATTCCATCTTATTAATAAATGCGAATGTAGTATTGCAAATGAAACGATTTCTTTCATATATAAATTTGAATGAAATCGAATTGCAAACACGCAAAAAAAATAAAGTATTAAAAATTAACTGCCTTAAATATGTTTCTACTTATCTAAGCTAATGATCTCTTTTAAATGTCACTCTCAGACATTTCGTATCTGTCTGTCTATCTGTCTATCTATATCAGTCTATTTCTATCTCTATATATCAATATTTAATTTTCTATTTAAATATCTATCTCAGAGGTTTCCTATCTCAGTCTGTTTCTGCCTATATATGTCTCTTTTCTAATTCTGTATTCAATTATATATGACAGTATGCGTATCTATCTATCTATCTATCTATCTATCTCTGTATATATATATATATATATATATATATATATATATATATATATATATATATATATATATATATACATATATATATATAGAGAGAACGAAAAGTTTTCTTAAATCATATTAAACTCTCTCTATATATATATATACACACACACACACACACACATATATATATATATATATATATATATATATATATATATATATATATATATATATATATACAGTGAAGACTCACACGACTAGTGAATTGATAATTATAATTTTGAACATTTAAATGTTCGCCTATTCTTTGTGTAGTAGTTATATTAACTTCGCCACTATATATATATATATATATATATATATATATATATGTGTGTGTGTGTGTGTCAATTAATTAATCCGACAGATTTTATCAATTAAAGGTTATTTTTTATGGATTCCTATATTTATTTAAGTGGGACACAGGTTCGAATCATGCCGGTGAGCGCATGCTTTTCTTTAATAGATTTTCTTCAATATTCACGCCGGAAATAAATAAATATACTGTTTAATAAATAAAGGAATCTTCTACTCAAATATGGGTATTAGTAAAATAACATTTAATATGTGTGTATCTCTCTCTCTCTCTCTATATATATCTATATATATATATATATATATATATATATATATATATATATAAACTGTGAACATTGAAGTTATCACTCAGCCTCTGAGTGTTGACTCCAGAGTTCATTTATATTTACATATGCTCTATCTCTGATATTGAGCAGTTTATCCTCAAAATATAGCATACGTTAAAATTATATTTCTTTATATATATATATATATATATATATATATATATATATATATATATATATATATATATATATATATATATATATACACATACATATGAATGTATATTGTCATGTATGTGTGTCTGTTTTTATATGCATTCGTGTTGCTTGCACACAAACTATTCATTGCATACGCTTCCAGATAAATAAACAGGATTACTGCACAAGTAAGGAAAGATCTTTCTGTGTTGCGTCTCAAATCTGTGCAGCTAAAATTTAGTTGAATATGTAGCCCTGGTATGCATGTAATTGTGAGAGTAGGTGGAGGAAGACTGCTGCTGGGTGTGGGAGGTGTGTTCACAAACCGGGTGGCAATGGAAATATCCGCCGGCCAGTTATTCTTGTGATTTGACAGGTCGGCCTGAGTGGCCGTTATAAATTATGCCAAAAACATTGACTACCGCGCACAGATAGTGCCAGTAAACAGGAAGTTCACATCCCCTAGACATCTGCGGGATTCCAGCCAGCTAGCCTGGTCTGCTAAACAAGGATTCTTGTACCCTTGGAGGCAGGTTTTCTATTACGTTACGCCAAAGCAATGGAACTACATTGAAAAAGAAAAAGAACATATGAAAAGAGAAAAAATATGAAGGAGCTTTTTTTTTCTAGATCATTCGGTGTCTTTTACTCTTTTTCTTCTCATTCTGTGCAGATCTGCCTATCTTTCCATCTATTTTCGTCTCTTTTTATACAGCCTGTCTAGGCTACTCGGCTACTGAGTTCGTTGCATATTTGTTTCCAATATTTGTTGTTTGTGTTCCATATCAAAGAAAATGTATTCAAAATGCTGAAATCTACCGGAGACAAGCCCTCCCCAGCTGGGAAATTTCCGAAACTCGCACACTAAGTAGTTCATCCGTGTAATAGTGTATTATGGTATTGATATATTGCAACACTCTCTCTTTCTTTCTCTAAACGCACGCACACGCACACGCGCACACACACACACACACACACACACACACACACACACACACACACACACACACACAGAAACGAGTGTGTGTGCAATTTTTGTATGATAATCACATATTTTAATACAATATCCTTCACATTTCCGTCTCTTTCAGTATTTTATGTTCTCACTATTCTTTTGAAAGATCTATCTCAGCCTGTTCATATCTATTATCTCTCTCTCTCTCTCTGTATATATATATATATATATATATATATATATATTTATATATATATAGCCTGTTCATATCTATCAATCTCAGCCTGTTCCTATCTATCTATTTATCTGTCTCAGCCATATCTATCTATCTATCTATCTATCTATCTATCTATCTATCTATCTATCTACATACATACATATATACATATATATATACACACACATACATACATTAATACACATACATACACACACACACACACATATATATATATATATATATATATACACACACTTTCTTTATTCTTGCTTTCTTCTGACTTTTCTGTTCATTCGCTGATATACGTGTTTTTCTTTTTTCTTATCATTATTTCTCATTATTTTTCAACTTTTCATTTTTCATTTTTCATAACTGCATCCGTGTTTTTTTCATTCCTTCTTTCGTCATTTTCCTTCTCCTCCTTTGTTCTTTCTTTTTTTTTCCATATATTTTTCTTCTTTTCTTTGATTCCCTTTCTTTGTTCCCCGCTTTTCCTTACATTTACACTTTTTAAACATGTTTCTTAACATCCGATTTTATTTTTTGCTTATATTTTTCTCTTATTCTTTTACTTCTATGAGGAAATTTTTTCTTCTCTAATTTCTTTCATTGATCTTCAGTTTTATTTTTTCTTTCATTATTCTGTTCTTTTTCTAATTTTGTTAGCTTTTTGGGGGGTATTTTTGTGTTTTTTGTACAGCTTCTACCTTTTGTACTTTCTCTGTCATCCTCATCTCTTTTCTCCCTCTCTCCCTATCTTCCACTTCTCTCTCTCCCTAATCTTTTTCTCTTTCCCTTTCTCTCGTTTCTTCTCTTTCGAGATCTCTCCTTTTCCTTCTCTCTCTAAATTCTATCATTGGTTACCCCCTGTTTCGATTCAATTGCAAGAACGAAATTGAGATGAAAATCTTTTTTCAAACATATGGACAACGAATAAAAAATCTGCAGGATTTACACATGACCAATGGCGGGAGAGAATTAGCGAAACAAATAGTGACAGGACTGAAAAATAAAAAAAAAACGATAAAGATGAAAATGTAAAGAGAAGGGAAATTAAGTTTAGAAGGAGCGGGGTTTAAACGTGTGACAAGAAAAGAATGCAGAGTAGGAAAGGTTAAAGATGGTTGGGTCGTTTCCAAAGAAAAATGTTCATGGATTGGAAAATTAAGAGCACAATTTGGAAAGAAAAAAGGGGAAAAAACGAGTGCGAAGCGGAAGATTAAATTAACAAGTTCAAAACAACTGTGGTTTTATTGAAGAAACAGAATTTTCGTAATTGGCATGCACACAGTCGCACAAATACACGCATGCGCAAATATACACAGGAAAAAACGAAAGAAGCCTGTGATTGATCGATTAATAATATATTTAGAGTAAGATAATTAGGACCTCACAAATGTTTATAAAAGGATCTTATAAATGTAATCACCTGATAGATAGATAGATAGATAGATAGATAGATAGATAGATATAGATATGAACAGACTATGGATAGATAGAGAGATATGAATAGAGATAGATAGATAGATAGATAGATAGATAGATAGATAGATAGATAGATAGATATGGACAGACTATAGATAGATAGATAGATAGATGTGCATAAGCAATAAAAACTAAATATTACATACATTCATTCATATTATGCATTTTGGGAATCAACAGTTGGTAAGTTCGTCTGATGTTTGATATTCAAGGGGGCGCCATATTTGATAATTTGTGACTAGAATGTATATCACCTCCTTCTTCTTCTATATGCTGTGCCCCTTTAGGATATGGACGATCATGGTTCTCAACATTTTCCTCTCCAATCTTGCTCCCAGTAAAGTTTGTCATTTTACTATCTCTTCTAATCCCTGTTTCAGCCAACGCTTTACACAAATCCATCACGCGGGTTATACGCTGCTTTCTAATACCCTTTTTGCTTTCAATATATCCTGTGAGTGTCATATTCTCCCAACCTTTCTTCCTCCTTATGTATCCTAGAAATTTTAATTGTCTCTTTCTGATATACGTATAAGTGTTTTATTTGTTTTCCATTTTATCTAAAACTTCGTCATTTTACACACATCCAATCAAATGCATTTTCAGAATCCTTCTGTAGAACCACATTTTCTGACTCCAAGTCTCTTCCTCATCTGTGAGCTGATTGTACAGCATTCACTGTCATATAGGAGGAGCGATGTTAAATGAAATTAGTCTGTTTATACTTAACATTTGGAAGGCATCATTTTTTATACTAAGGAACCTTCGAATTTCTGTTTTTCCATTTTCCGTCTTCTGTTAAAACACTTCCTAGATGCTTAAACATTTTATTTGTTTAATTTTGGTATCTCCAATATATAATTCGTATGTTGAGCTGTTCTTTTTCGCTCTCAACCTTTTTAAAATTCTTGCTTATTAATCTTTATTTCGCTCTTTTCTTTACTATTTTCCGTAAGAATTCCTGTAGTTACTTTTTTATGGCACTCTTCCTAATGTTGCTAAGATTGTGGCCGCCAATCTTGAATCCTGGAAAGACTTCCGTTTGAATCGAGATTCATTCAATGTGAAAATATAATGTCTGGTGAGAAAACTCATCCTTGTCTCATGCCCATTTCTATTTTTGTGTATTTACTGAATTACAGAGTGGTAGTGTAAAAAATCAATCAGATAGATTTATAGTAACTCTACCAAATTTACAAAATGTCACTGTATTCATACATGCATACATTTATGTATGAATCTATGTATATATATATATATATATATATATATATATATATATATATATATATATGTGTGTGTGTGTGTGTGTGTGTGTGTGTGTGCATGTGTGTGCAACTTGTATAAATAGATAAAAAAAGAATATGATATATTGTATTTTTTTAGACAAGCAACTTGCTTAAAAGCATTGGTACTCAAATTTTATTAAATCTTAAGCAACACCACTACTGATGTCAGAGCGATTTAAATAAAGCAAAATAAAAGGAAAACCTGAAATGTAAAAGTAATTGGACAATCTTAAAAATGCGTTATTTTCTGTTGTATTCAAGAATTTTACCAATCCTACTAGCTTAGTTACAATGAAATCTCTTTCTTTTTTCTATTTATTAGTGTCTACCATAAAAACATTAAGCCTCTCAAGTACTTGTCAAAAAGGTTACTTATAAAAACATCATATATATATATATATATATATATATATATATATATATATATATATATATATATATATATATCGTTTTATAAGCAACTAACCTTTGTATATGTAACTAAAATTTTGATTAGTATATATATATACAGAGGGAGTCAGAGAGAAACTTTCCAGGTAATCAAGAGATATCGAAAGTTAGTACGTTACCTTAATGTTATACATAATGGTTACCAAGCTTGTCTCACTCGATCAATTACGACTGAGTAGTGAGTTGTATCCTGAGTGGGTACTCCACACTTTCGGCTTTGTTCTAAATCTAAGTTTCGCTTAGAAAATAATTTCTCCTCACTGGTTGCCCCTTACTTTCGACCTTGTGCCACATCTAAGCTACGCTTAGAAAATCACCATTATACGTTTCTGGTATTAGTATTAATAGCAGACCCACCTCTGATATTACGCGAGCTCAAATACTCATTTTTCTCATTCTTATTCAAATAATTGTGTAGAAATATTAGATAGATAAAATTAGAATAAGTTTTCAATCAGAATGAAGGAAAAGAAGAAAAAAAATTCAAAAGGTTTATGAATAACTATTACACAGAATTAACAGAAGTGAAAAACAAGGTAAAGAATGAAAGGAACGAGGAAAGAAAGAAAGAAAGAAAGAAAGAAAGAAGGAAGGAAGAAAGAAAGAAAGGAAACGACCGGTTAGATTCCGCCTCTCTTTTTCGTTCGTCGATTTGTGTGAGCCACTAGTGACGGTCTGGTGACAACGCAACCCAGCCAGCAATATAAACCAATACTTAGAAGGTTGAGAGAATATTTGCCATCGAAACAGGCGGTCGGTCGGGCGCCAAAATAGGCTGGCAGACAGGCACTCGTCCGAAGAAGGGAGAAAAAGGAAGTTGTAATACAAAGAAATAGATTAAATAAAGAACCTATAACAAAACTGTAAATTTAATACACACACACACACACACACACACACACACATATATATATATATATATATATATATGACAAGTGAAAAGAAAATGTAAAGAAAAGGGTCTGGGTTGGCATCAAGGAAAACACCGCTGTTAGTCATTAAAATTCGGGCGTTAGGAAAGAGATGGATAAAAAAAAATCTGGGCGTCACATAACGGCAGGACACCACAAGGCAGTACTTTAATTAAATCAAGCCATGGAAACGATGAATGGAGATAGGGGTTGTTCTGTCGATTTTAACGATAAGGCTCGCTAACGCTTGTACACGTGTTAATAGAAATATATGAAATATGTCTATGCTAGCGATATATTTTATTTGCGTATGAATGTTTACTCTCGCAGCAAATATAACCTACTTAAAATTAAAAAGAATATGAAAAAATGCATATCTTATATCGTATTCCAATAACTTTGGACACCTAGCGAAATGTATATGTTTCTGAAAAATCCAGTATTTTAAATTTCTTTCAAAAGTCTACATTTATCTATGTGTGCGTGTGTGTACAGCTTGTATAAATAGATAAAAAGTATATGATATATCGTATTTTTTTACACAATCAACTTGCTTATAAGCATTTGTACTCAAATTTTATTAAATCTTAAGCAACCCCATCACATATCTTATATCGTAATCCAATGACTTTGGACACCTAGAGAAATGTATATGTTTCTGAAAAATCCAATGTTTTAAATTTCTTTAAAATTCTACATTGATTTCCTAAATTTTTTCAACGGCCACATTATTATGATGAGTCAGAAATTATTCCCATTATGTTTTATGAACTTTATTATAAAACATAACGTATACAATTATATTTTTCCATCACACACACACACACACACACACACACACACACACACACACATATATATATATATATATATATATATATATATATACATAGATAGATAGATAGATAGATTTTCTCTATTATTAGAAACGGATTTTACGACTTATGAAACAGTTCTTCAATACTTTTTGAGTAAATTTCCTCAGGTTTTGATGTGAGAATATTATTGATAAACACTTGAATCTGGCCTTTATGAGGGAAAGTTTCCCCCATCAAGTCGTTTTGCCTGATATCGAAAAAGGTAATAATCAGTTGCTTCAATGTTAAATGAATATGGCGACTTCAGAAGCACAAACTAACCGAGGTTCATTTTTCTGTCGTGTGTTATTTTTGCTACATGCTTCATTGTATTGTCGTGAAGGAAAACTTTTTCTTTTAATCCACTGTGTAAACTGCTATTTCTATGCGAAACCTCAGGTAGGTTTACATACTGCAAATGTATTAATAATTCCCGCATATGATGAGTAGTTAGGGTGGTACATACGTCTGGAGAATTGCTTAGAAAAGCTAAATTATTTATGACTCATCGTAATACAGTATAATTGTGCAAGAATTCAACGATGTTTTTTTCTTTTAAATTTAAGATTTAATTAGGTAAACATCTATTTACCTCTGTATTCATGAGTATCTACTATAAAGACCACACACACACTGTTTTAGCAATGATCCGCGAAACCTTTCTTTTCATCATTACCGAATGGCAAGTGGTAAAATAGATATTTCATAAGCATACGTGCATCTAATAGAGAGTGTACTCACTCAACTAGCGATTGATCAAACTGCTGGAGCTGTTAAACATATCTCTATGGCAGGGTGCTCATATGTAACTCCCACACACTCACACACCTAAAGGAATCGTTGAACTGAGTTCAAATTTTGGCTGGAGTAGTTACTGTTCCTTTGCTCTTGGGAAATACACACATACATCAAAGAAACGCGACTACTCTGAGAAGTAGCACAAATATTCTAGAAAATAAAGTTATTTATCCATGATAAAATAATAGATAAACTCTTGCCCCAATACGTTGTAATAAAAATAAAGAAGCAAAACGAGAATAGCAAAGACAAAAATAAATCAATGAACAAACGACTGAAAAATGTATATAAAGGAAAATGTAGTGATTTTTTTATAAATGATATCGTTTAATATTACATTTTAAAAAACTATGAATAATCTTGTGTATCACCGAAGAATCACTTCAATCAGGGCAATCTCTGTAAAAAGTCTAATCAGAAAGTATTGGCATTGGTGCTATATATATATATATATATATATATATATATATATATATATATATATATATATATATATATAAACTGCAACATACATCAATTCGGCATTTAATCTCCTTCAAGTAGTTCCCTGCTGAAACCGTTCATTTTATACAGCGTCATTTCCATTGATGAAAGCATTGCTGGAACTCTTTTTTGGGGGATAGCGAGCAGTTGCCTCGTCGCATTCAATTGGATTTTCACAACGTCTTGAAATCATGTTCCTTTAAAATAGTATCTGATTTTTGAAATGGAAAGAAAACAAAAGGTGCGGTATCTGGGGAAGATGGTGGTTAACGGACATTCGTTATAGTTTAATATTTGAGTAAAAATTGCCGCACAAGCCATGGTAACTGATGGAAATTTGTGATGTGGTGAGACGACCACACTCTATACACTTTCCTTCCAAACAATGCTATAAAGAATGGAAGTGAGTGAGAACTTTGTAACTTAATGTGCATGCGCGACTGAGTTTAAGGCTAATCTGTGACTAACGACTTATCTCTGCTTACCTCAGCCCCGTTACGTTAGCAACAGTCACGATAATTTTTTATTAGACTTCGTATTTTTTTTTATTTTTTCAGCGAATTTCCCCCTTTAAAAGGCACGGGGCCCACTCGCGGTAGACATTCGTTCGGAGGCGATTTGTTTGTATAGGAGTAGGAGGTACTGGTTAACCCTGGCCTTGAACAGGTTAAGATTGTACTGATCTGGGAAACATTTCGTTGGGAGTCGGTTCCGCAGGGAAGAGGTTCGCAGGAAGGAAATACTAAAATAATTGTATTTGTAGATATGTAAATAACTGTATTTGTTAATAATTAATGGATCATTTCATATGCAATAGCTTAAACGGAAGTATATATGTATATATATATCGAAATAAAAGTATAAAATTTAATATTACAAGACATATTAAAACAATATTAAATAATAAAAAAAAAACAAAAAAAACTCAACAAGGGGGTGGGGAAGCAACCGGTTTAGCTCCCGCTCGTCAGCCTTCCACGGGAGATTCAATATTAAAACAGAGAAATGTACAATGCGAATAGGTGTTTTTTTTTTTTTTTTTTTTTTCCACCTATTCCACCTTTCCGTTAAATAATATATTGTAAACATTTCTAATACAAACAGATATTAGCAAGTGGAATTCATAGATTATTTTTGTGCACCAATAAATTAATGTACATAGAATTACGCAATAAAATATCACATAATCTCTACTAGCTTGTGTTCCCTATATGTAAATGTTAAAATAATAAACATATTACAAGGGGAAATGCGTAAATTCATACAGACTTTTCTTATTATTCCTTCTCATCATTAATATTTTTCATATATTTGTACGATTTAACGTATTAACGTTTATATTTGCGAACTAGTTGCTGTATTCAAGTGAAATATTTCTTGAAACAATGCGTGCACAATAGCAAGAAATCAAATGAAAAGGCAAATGGAAATGAAAAATTACTTACTGACATATCAATATATTACGATTCAATATGTGTGTGTATTTCTTACTACTATTGCTATGAGATATATATATATATATATATATATTGAGAAAATTGAGTAGTACAAACAGTCAATTGCTGATTTCTCCTGAGGAATGGACGAGGCCATCGCCATCATCGGAGGGTCCGTCTATGAAACTCTGGGCTCAGGATGCTGAGACTAACATCGATCAGCTAAGTGACAAACCTATCACTTATATATGTACACACACACACACACACATACATACATACATACATACATACATACATACATACATACATACATACATACATATATGTTATACGTCTGTTTTTATATTGTAAAACTTTCATCTACCATACTGGAATTTTTCGAGTGTCTTTCAAAATGGAAAGATACCATTTTGCAAATTTGGAATTTACATGACTAAGACACACACACACACATATTTATATATATATATACACACACACACACACACACACACACATATATATATATAGAGAGAGAGAGAGAGAGAGAGGGAGAGAGAGAGACAGACAGACAGACAGAGAGCGAAAGAACAGAAATATCATTATAATATAAAAAAATAATGTGCAGTACACCTTGCAAGAAAAGACTTAATATACAGCGTAACCCGGATGTAAGAGAGTTGTCGGGACCGGAGAAGAAGTCTCTTATATCCGGGTTTCTCTTATATCCGGGTTTGGTCTATTTTATATACATTAACACAGGCTCTAATTTGGGACCAGAGAAAATCTCTCTTATATCCGGGTTTCTCTTATATCCGGGTTTCTTATATCTGGGTTACACTGTACTAAAAGTTATTATCAGAGAAAATAATCAACCTACATTAAAATAACAAAATGCAGTGAAATAATACGTATAAATATTTCAAACATAAATTTACAGCGTAATTTTACTTCATGTCACAAAATATGGCGCAGTGGATACTGAGATATATTTTTCACGTATTCAGAAGGCAACTTTCGCATTTGATAATTGTAGGAGTAGGGTTTTGTCAGATAGAGGCATAACCAGCAAGAATAGGGTAAGTGTGTCTATGGTCTGTGTCTTTACGTCTCTGAAACATAGACAACATACTGAAAGCATATAAAATGGCTTGAGTGATTCCACCAAAAATACTTAAGACTCCTGCTTAATATCAAATGTTGGTCTTTGTTTTCAGAATCTTTTGTTCTCCAAAGGTCTGAATGCAACAGTATTGAAACAATACTAATCATTAACCATATACGAAGGACACATGAGAATGAGGTATAAAAGAATTACCAAACAACTTTTTTTATGTCGAATTGAAGACATACAAACGCCCAAAACACAAGCCTAGGAAGAGGTTTAAAGATAATCTGAAGGATAATCTTAATGCATTGCATCACGATGTAAAGCTTTGCGAAGAAGTGACTTTAAATCATACGATAGGATGCAACGCTTTTAAGGATGAATATCTCCGAAAAGGCACTCTGATTTGCTAAATAATATGCAATGTGTCTGTAATGAGATGTGTGTGAGCGCATGCTGTTGTCGAGGGCATGATATGTAAACCATCTGAAAAGATAATAAACAGATGTAAGCCAACTATGTCTCATCGTCGTGCCGACAACACCTGTGTTGTTTGCAACAAGGTTTGGAAATCATCTTCTAGAATGAGAAGGCACATGATGGTGCAAAGGACTAATGTATGGCAGGCAGATACAATAAATCGAATCAAGGATACAGAATTTATGTGTCATATATGTATAATGTTTATGGAATCGAATGCTGATCTCTAAAGTGAACTTAGGGCCTATGAACACCGAAACGAGACAGAAGCCATTGCAACTGATAAGAAGGCTGAAGAGGCGGTTCTCATCTGAGTAAAATGTGACAATCTCTCTCTCTCTCTCTCTCTCTCTCTCTCTCTATATATATATATATATATATATATATATATATATATATATATATTTGTGTGTGTGTGTGTGTGTGTGTGTGTGTATATATATATAAGATATTTTACATTCAGTAAACTGGTCAGTGGAACAAATAAGTACTGTTTAAAATAAGCGGGGCTTCTATTCAAATAGGGTATCAACTAAAAAATAACGTTTGAAGCAAGAAAAAAGTCGGATTAAAAAAATAAATTCCATAAATTATTTAGAAATTGGTTTGTTTACGTCTCGGATACAAAATTGAGTTGAAATGCATTTCGGAAAAATCTGAGCAAATCAGTGTGCATCAAAGAGAAAATATAACGCTGCTTTATTGTGACACTCTTCGTAGCCGAACGGTCAACACACGACGGATCAGATAATGGTACCGCCTGGAAAGGGGCAGACAGGTTCGAATTCTGCCGGTGGGTACATTTTCTTTATTAAATTTTCTCTGGTACGCCTCGCTGCTAGATGAAATAAATACCCTTTAAAATAAATTGAGCGTCTGTTCAAATTTAGGACGGGTATCCATTTAAAATAACGTCTAACACACACACACACACACACACACACACACACACACACACACACACACACACACAAACATACATATATATATATTAAAATTCCCTGCTTATTTCCTGTGATATTTGACTACAGTGAAAAGAAATATTTAGAGTGTGAATGTCATGTTGATTATAATACCAATCATAGATGTAGAAAAGATGAAAAGATTTCGACATTCTGAAGTTGTCAATCGCTTGAGAGTTCAAGCCAAGATCTTCCAGTCTCAATGCCTCCGCCTCCGCCTGTCTGCTTGTCTCATCTTTTACACAAACTGACACGCATTGAAACACACACAAAATCACATAAACACAAAGGCACACACACACGCACTCTCTCTCTCACTCACTCACTCACTCACTCACTCTCTCTCTCTCTCACTCACTCTCTCGCACACACAAATGCTCTGACATGCGAAACCTCAAGCAGAAGAAACACTATATTCACCGTACCAGCTTTGGAATTTATTACTCCACCTTTTGCATTAAACGTTTCTGATTTGGGTTGCATATATTCACACATCTACTTAATACACACACACACACACACACACACACACACACATATATATATATATATATATATATATATATATATTAAGAGGTAGGCAATTCTAAAGCCGGTTTAGGCACACTGTTCTCTTTAGAATCGCCTCAGTTATTCTTGGGTTTGATTCTGGAAGCGTTTTTTTTTTTAATTTTGCTCCATGCTGTGATTATGGAATACTGAAATTCTTCTAGATTGATTGTACACACAGTATTAGAATCTCTCCTTCCACTGTATTCCAAAGGTGAATGATGGAATTGAGATCTTCTGACTGTGACGCCGCTTTAATACTTATTATTATTATTAAGCATATTGCTGCGTTCCACGAAATAAACTGTCATTGTTTTGATCTGAGAGATGATGTGTTCTCCTGTTGGACATAGCCAAAAGATGCACCACAATCATAAACTGGAGCACATTATCGGCCACGATGCCTACCTAACGTGAGGTATGTAAAGGATCTTTTTTCTTTATACCAAGGCTCCCAATATAAGACAAAAATATCCCTCTACCATTTCACCTCCAGCAGCAGTCTAGATTGATACATCCATGATACATCCATGTTGTTTACGTTAAATTCTATTCAATCCCTCTAAAAGGTGCAGCAGAAGTTCAAACACTTCACATCAGACAAAGCTTTTTCAAAAATTATATACTAATTTTTGTGCGCCTCAACAAATTTTATCTTGTTCTTATCTGAGAGGAATTGAACCCAGCGTAATTTTCTGCTGGTCTAGGCGGCAGGATTTGACGTGTTGTGCGTTCAGAGGTACACTTCTGTATCTCCAATCCTGTAAAGAATGGCAACTTTCATTTCTATCAGCTTGAGGATTCTTCTCCGGCCTCTTTCATTGATGATTCTCGCTCATTTTCCCTGGATATTCTCTGTAAGCACCAGAGATGTTGGTTCAAGAACATTATATTAGATCAACTATTTTTTGAAATACTCAGATCCATCCGCCTGGCAACACCATCTAAGCCGTATTTAATGACACTAAAATACCCTTTCTTACCTGTTCTCAGTCATATAAATTAAGTTCATATATGCCAATAAATAATTATTTATTAATAGATATATTGATTTACTGTGGATATGAATTTATTCATTGACGTGTTCCATTCGTGCAAAACAGAATGAATAATGGGATTTTCTATTTAACAATATTACTGAAAACTGTTCCAATACTGTGGTGTGTAACAGGGTGCTGTGGCGACTTGCTGCCTCTTGAAGTCTTGAAGTGGGGACAACTCGTACTATACAAAACAAAGTCAAAATTTCTTTCTGAAATATTAAGAATATTGAACGTCCTATAGAACGTAAGGAAAGAGACAAACCATCATTGAAATTATACGAACTAGAGTAATTCTAAAGGAATAGGAACACTGAGAATTTTCTGAGAGAAAGGAAAAGACTTGTCATCATTTCATCTCTTATGAGTGCCGTTAGATGCCAAAGTTTCTAATTTTAAGCATACTTTTCAATTCGCCTGCAAAAGGAAGGGAATAACTGAATATTCTAAGCAGAATTAGGATTTTTCTATTTGACAATATTACTGAAATCTGTTGGAATATTGTGGAGTGTAATGGGATATTGTGGTGCCTTTTTTCCTCTTGAAATCTCTCGGTGATACCTGGGAGCATTTCGTATTACGCAAAACTAAGGCAAAACTCAAAGTAATAATAATAATTATTATTTTCTAAGTGTAAACTTTATGTTCTATATTAACAAAACCATATTAATTATGATGAATTTTAAAAAAAAAGCTTGTCAAAGAAGTGAAAACATCTAGAGCCTGAAGATGACCTTTACCGTTAGGGCTCGCCATGAATTTTGTTTTAAATCATTAGACCTCCAAAAAGTAAATAAGACACTAGCACGCAAGTAATTACTGAGTTTTATTAAGGAGGGAGGACTACTATTAAAGAGAGAGAAGAATAAACGAACAATAATTAAGAAGACAAAATATATCGATTGACATTGCATTTAAACTTTTGAAGATCAAATTTAACTGGGAGGCATGAATCCGGAATAGAATTCCACAAGCGGGTAGTGCATTAGAAGATACTGTTAGCATAGAACTTACGGTTTCATCAAGCCATTTCAACCACGTCGGTGGAGGCGATTCACCCACACCCCTTTCGTCTTCTATTTGTAAGGAGGTACTGTTCAGTGTTGAGACAGTCTCAAAGAACATTTCTGAAACATTAGTAGGATTGTCAGTCCTATGAAAGTCAGAAAAAATTCAGGTGACAACGATATAGATGTTAGAAAAACTGTCCTTTCAACTAAAGGCCGTCAGTTGCTACTTGTGTGATAACTAATACCGTAGAGATAATATCAATGTAAGTGGAAATAATACTACTAATAATATTATTTCATCTTTTATGAGCCCTATTGTAGGACATAGATGATCATAGCTCTCCACAACTTCCTTGATTTTTAATCTGAAATCATTTAACCCTTACCGCTCTTTTCAGTTTTTTCTTTCTCATTACTTCATTTAAAATCATCAAGTAAATTGCACCCTCTTTACTCTTTAATTTGTTTCAGTTTTATATGTCAGTTTTAAATTTTCCTATGCCTAATTCCACATTATATTTTCCAGATATATCAGGTTTCTTTTTTCAGATTGGTAGCAGCAATATACTTGTAGTTCTAGTTCTCCTTAAAACTACATTTATTACTCACCGTTTCTGTGTAATCAGCATTCGTTGGTAAAACCAATTCTTAATCCCCTTAAGGTTTTTCTTAATCTCAGTGAAGATTGTCCAGCATTCACTGCCAAATCGGAGACTAGATATCACATTGGAATTGACGTATATGTTCATTGTTTCTAAGAATATGCTCCTATCTATTAATACTTTACTTAGCTTCTGAAAATTATTTTCGATATTAATACTACTATAAAATGTGCAGAATTTTTAAAGGGTTCAAATGGATCTTTAAAACCACCGCAATGAAACAGATGCAAATATCAACTCAAATCAGCAAGAATAGTGAAAAAAATGTTAGAAATTTGAGGAAACTCTCATTTATTCCTTCAGTGATTACAAATATATATATATATATATATATATATATATATATATATATATATATATATATAAAACTTTCAAATAATATATATCATTGCATTCTTGCATTTCTGTCTGCATGTATATAGTCACGAATCTAAAACCAGTAACGAAAAGAATGGTTAAATCTATTATATCCAACTTTGCATTTATATAAAAACATTTGACTTTTTTTCTCCGTCCGCTGGACTGTATAAGTCATGCTTCATGGCGATGGGTGGCTTATACCCTACAGCAAGACGTTTACACGTTGGAGCGTAAGGGACGGTTTACGATTACTTACTCTCAGTTACATGAGTTAATCAGCGCACCTTGCTTCAATTGCTGAGCGTGGATAACGTTTCGTATCGCACACCATTTTCCAAACAAGTCTAAGTAAGCAGAAAACTTAGCTAATTGACACTTTCGTATCAATTTCCTTTCTTGGGTTTCTCTCTGAAAATACAAGGTGATTCAAATGTAGCGACTGATTTCTGGTGTTAATGCTACCAGTTGATTGTTTGCATATCATTTATATTGGGCACTCTGCGAGAAGGTATTATATTCTCACACATGAAATGATGTATTTTTTGGTTAATTGCTGATCCGGTTGTCTAACGCAGTATTCTTCTTAGTATATAAAAACATTCCTGAATATTTTTCTTTCAAGGTCATTTTTCTTTCAATATATTGTTACGCACAAGCCAAATGAAAATGATTATAATGGAACATGATGAGTAATCTTACTTTATGAATACAAACTGGGAAAAAGAATCATTTTGCATCGAATCATTGGATGTGATGAGAAATGGATAATTTGACAACAGTAGGCTAGAGGTTTGATCCAAGTGAATCACCAAACCAATACCAAAAACTTACTGCACCCTAAAAGGTTAATGGTTACTGTATGGTGATCTTTCAAAGGGGTTATTCATTATTCATTCTTGCTTCAAGGGAAAACAATAATAGGAACTTGGTATTTTGGAAAAATTGAATGTATGCACGGAAAATTGAAAAAAAAAAATAAACATCCTAGACTTGAGACTAGGGATGGTCCACTTTTACTTCACGACTATCCAAAACTACATAGTCTGAATTATGAAATTTCACCTCATCCTCCATATTCACATCATATCTCTCCTACTGTTTATCACTTATTTAAGCATTTTGAGCGTTTCATACGCAATAAACATTCCCCAATAAGAAGAGATAATTGAAGCATTTGAACATTTTATAACATCAAAGGATGAGAATTTTTTAAAGATGAGATCAAAGATTTAGAGGTAAATTTGAGAGCATTCATTCATCGACACAGTTCCTATTTCAACTGAATAAATTAGTTATTTAACATTTCAGAAGCGTTTAATTCTTTTCCGATAAAGTGCATCATTTCACGTATGACAACTTAATAGATATCGATGAAAGACATTTTTATCTAACAATTTATTCGGGGAAAATTACTAAGAACTTATGCCAAGCTGCTTTACGTGGAATGTCCCAACTCTTTTTTAATGCACAATGACATTCGAAAAGGCCCAGAGTGATACACGTGACCACTGAGCTCAAAATTTGCAGTATGTAAAACCTTTAATTTCTGTATGGTACGAGGCTTTTCTCTATAAGTGATACTTTTCGGGAGCCCCAGAGAAATAAATCTGAAGTTGTTAGATGTATAGAGAGTGCCAGCCACCGAATCGAAACGTGGGAAGTCTAATCAAGCTATTGATTAAACAAAAACAAAATAACTAAATGAATTAATCATTTTCAAAACAAATATTAACCCTATGATTTCACAGAATCTGGACGATACCCACCAGGTACTCTCCTCTAGACCAAGGATGTTTTATATGTTTCCTCCTCTCTTTTTGTTAACGAAAATAGAAAAACAAATATACGAATGTAACCCCGAAAAGGATGATTTCATGCTATGAGTGTTCTATTATATAATCATTGACAAAGCTGTGACTGCCAATCAATTTGCCATCATTGGAAATGTATAAAACAGCCATATTTGTGCGTTTCATTAAAAGGGAAAAAGAAGGTTACACTTGGCAATTCAACTTTTATAGTTTGTCGTAGAAATCGATGTATTTTGTAATATTAGGCATTTGATGATATAGAAAAACACGGAAGCATATTTATTTGGGTAAATATATTTGGAATAGCTTCAGGTTAACCAATCATTTCGTAGTCCATTTAAGAGAACATCATGATTATAATTTTTCATTTTTTAACTATCTACGATTATTTCCTCATAAGTCAACTTTATTATAATGTTTTATTTTAATGTAGACAACTATCTCATGAATGTATAACAAATTTCAACCTTTTCCCCAATCATTTTTACACGTGCACAGATAAATATGAACATATGCAAATTATCATAGATTCTCTCTTCTAAAATATATTTATATGTATGCATATATATATATATATATATATATATATATATATATATATATATATATATATATATATATATGTGTGTGTGTGTGTGTCTATATATATGCACACATATATATGCATACATATACACACACATATATATACATACATTTATATATATATATATATATATATATATATATATATATATATATATATATATATATATATATATATATATATATATATATATATATATATATATATATATATATATATATATACATATATATATATAGATAATTACATATACTTATTTGTGTGTGCAGGCTTCTTGGTACTTATAGAAAAGGCATACATTTGTATTAAAATATGAAATTTTATTCATATTCAATTTATATATATATATATATATATATATATATATATATATATATATATATATATATATATATATATACAGAGTCAGTGATTGAGAGATGCATAGAAACATGCCGAGAGATACAGGAAATAGTTGAATATGTGTCTTTCTGGGAGCACACATTTATTTGTGTGTTCCAATTTTGGAAATTGCAACAGGCCGAGAATATTTAACGACATCTCATATATTTCTATATGTATGTATATATGTAAGTATATATGTTTGCATGTGTATACATATTCGTGTGTGTGTGTGTGTGTAGTATGGGGTATAACTTATTTCTCTTCCATACTACACACCTGCAGACACACATGCACAGACACACACAGACACATATATATATATATATATATATATATATATATATATATATATATATATAATCTATTTATGTATTATCTTTATGTTTACCTTTTCTTACACGTCTTTAAGAATATTTTGGCTGATCATAAATTAAAAGATTCATATTTTTCATCTACTTTACTTCTGCTTAAATACAAATACCCAAATTCGCCACGTTTGGCATGGATGAAGTCCCTCTGTTGTCAAAACACTTTGGAAAAATGATTTCGTTTTGTTGTAATCTATATTATCTATACAGATACATTTCAATTATATGTGAATTTTTACACACACACAAACATATACACATAAGAAAATCTTCGAAGGTTTATATTTCATTTTTACCCGAAGAAAACTCCTACCGAAAACGAAATGTTCGTGTGTCTTTAGCCATAACTACATAATGAGAATTTTTTAATAACTACATAATCGTTGCCACTATTACACTGTACGAGACATGGTAACTTATATATGTTCCCGTAAATCCCACCAAGATTGCTAAGTTACATCAAGACTGGGCAACTAGTTCTGGCAACGTTCTAAGTCACTGTAATTCAGTTTAACTTACTCTGTACATTTGGCATATATATATATATATATATATATATATATATATATATATATATATATATATTATGTGTGTGTGTGTGTATATATATATATATATATATATATATATATATATATACAGGAAATCCAGTTCATATATAATTCAAGCGAATCCTATTAATATAATGTAAAATATAATATTAAAACGGATTCAAAGATCTCAATGTTTTATTCAAACAGAGAATGTAAATAGAAAACAAAACAATAGGAATTTTACATATATATATATATATATATATATATATATATATATATATATATATATATATATATATATCAAACTTAAGACCCAGCTCAATATACACATACACATTATAAGCAATAGTAATTAGGATTACTTTATAATATTGCTGATGATATTTCACCTTGTAAATTAAGATTAAAATAAAAATAAAATTAAAAATGTTAGATTTTGATTTTCTTGTTAACCTGATGGATTTGAAAATCCTTGTAATTATATATATATATCCGAAATGTACCTAGTAAGCTAGACTATATATAACTATCTACCTGTATGTATGTGTTTGTACCTTCAGAGTTAAAGAAGAAACTTAATACAGCTTGAGTTCGCTTATTCTAGACGGTAAATATTTGTATTCGAAATTTCGAAACTCAATTTTACCTATGCTTTTTTCATGACAGCTAACCTTGCAAACAACTTTTTTCTGGTCGGACTTTGCCTCCTCACTCTGTCCTTGCGTGCTGACATCCAATAAATCACGGTCACTTAAATGTACTTAAATCTGTTCATTGAATCACGTAAAGATTTTCATGCATATTTGGGCATATACAAACACAACAGCCGATCACCGCGATCGTTATGAATAACTGCAGTGTGGCATTCACACGCACACAAACACGCACACACACACATGTTCGCTCGAGCGAACAGAATGTGACAAGTTTGAGTTTAATGTGGGATGGAAGCCCACGCGTACAAGAGCAAGGAGCAAAATTTGCACACTCCCTTTCGGCACTTACTCATTTGAGGAGAGCCCAGGTGAGAGGCATTTATCGTAGTCCCCTCTCCAAGGTGGAGTATTGCTTGCCGGGAAGAGCATCTGGGGCAGGAGCACATCAAATTTGCCTAACTGTCTGAACCAGAATTAGTATTCTCTGATCGAATAAGTATTCACTGATTGATGTTACCTCCAGCATGCCGACTCCAGAGTTTCGTTGCCGGACCTGTCCGTCTAAACTTCAGGAGGCATAAGCAATTTGTGATACATATATATATGAGGAGAGAGAGAGAGAGAGAGAGAGAGAGAGAGAGAGAGGGAGAGAGTGAGAGAGAGAGAGAGGGGGGAGAGAGGCGGGGAGGGTAAATTAATAATTGTTCAATAGAATTTTCTCCTTCAGCAGCTTCAGAATTTCCCACTGCCAAGTTTGCCTGGTCCGGTTAATTATATCATAATGGTCATATCGATATTCCACAAAATACAGGCTCATCGTAGATTTCAAATTGTAAATACGCACGATATGTAGTCCCCTTTCAAATATGAAATACTATTAAATTAGTCAAATATGATGACCTTTCATCAATACAAGAACAATAAATAATAATCAAAATAATATTGTACTACAGTAATTTTTAAAAGATATATATTTTTTATGTAATGGTTTATTTTGAGAGTTAAATAAAATATTAGGTTAGAAGGAGACCATTCTATCCAGTCAACATCATATAGACTGCATTAAATCAGATTTTGTGGATATGTTTTCTTGTAAAATGTGTTTTAACAGCAGTAAATATTTTGATAAATCACTTTGGTTTCTCATTGTAAATTCTTGCGCAGAATAAATCAAATCGTGTGATATAGTCTTAGGTTCATTTCGCCAGCTGAAAATCCCGAAATCATACGAATTAAAAACAGATTGTGCCCTTATTGAAATATATTTGAACAAACCCATTTGAAAAGTGCTGCGAACCAGCATAAAAAACAGGGAGTTTATATGTACGGTTTGGTTTGAAGATTTAAGATTTGTGCCAATTAAGAAAGAAAATGCAACGAGATGTGGAATTACACATGGAAAATACTTTTCACAATCCTAACTTAATTACACCACATTTTTAACATTAATTTCAATCAGAATGACTAAGGAAAATTCATGAAAATTAAACAGACAGACATCATATATATATATATATATATATATATATATATATATATATGCCCATTTCATTTAATACGACAGACAAGAGGCTTTTATTTAGTTTTTTATACAATTTCTCATGCGATCAAAATTTTTTTCATTTGGAGGATAAATAGAAGCTGTCCGAATGTTCTTTTTATCTGAGCGCTTTCGGCTATATATTTAGCCATTTTGAAGGCTTAAATATTTTAACTGTTAAATAAGAAATATTTTGTTGTATGTATGTTTTATTTTTATTTTTTTCAAAACACAGTCAAGATATTGTGTCCATGTTCAAAGTTAATATTATTAAGTGTTGTTTTTTTATTATTATTAATAAGGCTTCCATTATTTTTAAACGTTTTTTCATGTTGATGCTGCTATTATATATTATGTTGTCAACAAGTATGTTACGAATAGTGTCCGGTAGGTCTCCATAAATATTTAAATGAGATCTAATTGAGCTATGGCCAGAAAGCTGTAGAGTTATTCTGCGTATCAAACATGTTGTAGTATGGCCTGTATAATTATTTAAGAATTTTGATTGATCAGGAATAAAATTCCTTAATAGGTATTTGAATTCGTAAATAACATTTGCCCTATTTAATTTTGTTCTAAGAGGTGAATTATTACCTTGTCTGCCGTATTCAATGAAATGTGCATGAAAGAAGGATTGCTGCCTAAACACACACACACACACACACACACACACACACACACACACACACACATACATAAATATATATATTTTACGCAGCAAAATCCAAAATTACCTGACATGAGTATAGATCTATTTCAAACAACGCGAGTGCATTATTTTTATTCAACACTGGATTGTATAAGACTAACCTATATATATATATATATATATATATATATATATATATATATATATAGATAGATAGATAGATAGATAGATAGATAGATAGATAGATGAGGGATCTAATTAAAGATAAAATATGACATACAAACATGTGAATGGAATAACTATTTGTGCGTGTGTCTATATGTGTCTATATGTACAGACTGAGAGGGAAAGAGCGAAATTCGGTGTGGACTGAGGAATCTGTACAGAATGTTCACAGCCAGTTCCACACAGCAAAGTGATATGCAGAATCAAATCTTTGAAGAATAATTTGAGGGGAAAATTTAATCAATATGCAATGTTCATTCCCATGTCCACACTGACGATATCACTCATCTCTCTCTCTCTCTCTCTCTCTCTCTCTCTATATATATATATATATATATATATATATATATATATATATATATATATATATATATATATGATATATCTATACATATACATAAAGATATATATATAATATCTATGATCGGATCCGCTCAAATGGTGTGTCTACGTGTCTAGCCACTACATTGCAACTTGTTTTGAAACGTTACAGTTCTATATCGAAGACTCTTTTGAATTTTTTTTATTTTATACAGAATTACTCTTCGACTATGAAATTTATGTCTTCTAGCTTTTTTACCTGCTTTCCTCTTACAGAGACTATCGATATATGTGCTGATGTCTTATGTCCTGGTCAATTCTCCCCCTCCTATTCCGGAGGAAATTTCTAGCGAACTCATGAAATTTGCCACGATGTCTATCTAATCTAGTTTTGATGACATCATGTACAGGCAAATTGATGGGATCTCCATGGGTTCCCCCTTGGGACCCATTTTAGCTAATATCTTTGTAGGCTTCCATGAAGAGATTTTATTAAGAGATGCTAATAGGCCTGGTGTTTATTTTCCTTATGTAGATGAGACTTTGTGTCTCTTTAATAATGGGAATGAAGCGGATCTCTTTTATATGTCCCTTAACAACATTAATCTAAGATAAGGAAACTAATTCTTATCTTCCTTTTCTTGATGTCCTAATTTTTAGAGATTCTTCGGGTTTTCTTATTTCGGTTTACCGAAATCCGACGTTTAACGGTCTATACACCTGTTGAGACTCTTCTTGTCCCATAAAACAAAAACTAAATTTAATTAAAACACTTACACGCAAAAATCATGATCTCACCTTCCAACTTAGATTCAGAACAGATCATTATCTGTTCTGAAACTAAGTTGGTGAAAGGGATCAAGATTTTTACTACTACTTTCTATAACAATGTTTATCCATTGGACATTTTTCAATACATCTTTAAGAATAAAATTTTGAAATTACGTCTGCTTCTGTACAGAGATATCCAATATGCCTACGTCTTCTTTGGCTAGACAACATCAGTGACAGAGGTGTATTCGGCAGTCCGACAATGCTATTTTGCTGCTAATACATGTCCTGTCTTTTTCTACTAAATCATATCCTTGCATCTATGCGAAAAGGCATTCTTCCACTCACCATAATAGTTCCTTATTTATTCATTTAAATGTAGTTGCAGTTCGCACTAAGTAGAAAGAACGACTCAAAGGCTAGATGTTAGGTTTAGGCAATACGTCCCTACAAAAATCCGAAATTCTAATTATTTACCTTCACTTGTTCTGATTAACACATACGGGTCTTCTGTGCTGTTAATTTTAGTGTTGACTCTTTTTCCATCTTGAGTAAATCCCACTCCAAGTACGAATTGAATATTTAGAAGGCCATATACATTCAAAGTAAGAAATATTCACTTTGTAAGCAGAAATATTTAATATTTGTCCCCCAAGTGGTTTCCATGTATTTATTCTTCGCATTTGTCATTCCATTTTATTGATAATTCATACCAATATATTGACATCAATTTAGTTCTGTTGAGCGAGGTTCGAAACCGGTTAGCTGGCCCATTTGACTTTTTTCTATTTGTCCATCATGTCTAATAATATTAAAAATAAAAGTTCTGTCTTTTTTAGGGTGATTATCTCTCTATCTCTCTATCTCTCTCTCTCTCTCTCTCTCTCTATATATATATATATATATATATATATATATATATATATATATATATATATATAAACACGTTATTTTCAATCAACTTCATCACTGGACAAGACACCACAAGACTTGTAACTTACCCGTTAAAATAAATTATAATTTATAATCATTTCTATGATGCGTTAAGCTTTTACCCTTAATGGATATCATATTGCCCTTTATTTTATACATTGACCTCTTTTTATGGATTCATCTGTTTATTATTTCATATTAAAAAACCTACTTGCATTATTCTTTTTCACTTCCGGATTTAATTATATATATATATATATATATATATATATATATATATATATATATATATATATATATATATATATATATATATATATAATCAGTTTTAAGGTATTTATGGCTAAAATGATCAGGGATAAAGCATATGTAAATGAAATCAACACTGAGATGGCTGAAGACTACTTTCAAGCATGAACAGAATTTCGATCCCGACGGTGATCTCAGTATGCTGTTAACTCAATTGAAAAAGCAAATTTGAAAATCGAACAAGTGTATAACTACCTCCTAATCCAAATTCATCAAATAAAAAGTAGCTTTACCTAGTTACTGAATGAAGAAAAATATTGCTCGTAAGTTTGTTGAAGAATTCATCTGTATTCATAACAAATTGCCAGGACGACTGCTTCTAAGTTACTAATAAATTTATTGATCATCTGGATTTGACGCCAAAGATCTTTTCCTAAAGAGAAACCACATAACTAATTGGTTGCAATTTGCTAAAAAATATAAAAAATCTACCACTGCCGACTGAAAAAAATTCTGGACAGACGAAAAAAATTGAACTGATTATGTATAATTTAATGATGAGGAGAATGGAGGTCGGCAATACGCGTAGTGAGTTATTCAATCCATGAAGCAAACTGGAGGCAGTTTTTTTTCTGATAGTTTCTCCAAATATTTTGGAAAGTTTTAAACTCAGAAAAAGTGTCATGTTAATTTTAACATCAGGTTAAACTCAGCATAGTTATTTAGCGCAGCAAAAAAATAATTAAATTAAAAAAGAACTTTCTAGAAACACATTATTAGTCCATTGCAATAGTATTTGGGGTCAACATCATTGTTTTAATCTTGAACCCAAATACAAACTAAAAGTTGTGCTTCTAGACAGTAAATATATTTAAATAAATTGATTTTCTTACATCCTATCGCAATTAGCCAAGATCAAACCCAACACACTCTACCTTTAATAAGCGGGTTTGAATTTTAATAATCGTCCAGATCAGGGGTCGCAACCTTTTGCTATGTGCCGACTTAGGGTTTTAAAAATCATTCAGTGTGCCAACAGCATACGTATTTTTTTTTATACAAGTCAAGGTCAATATAGCTATTCTACAATATATTTTATATAGTAATATATTACGTTATGTTAAAACTGAAACAGCTCAATATTTTCTTTGTGTTGTAGTAGCTATTTTCAGTGTCATTTGCGGTTGTGTGCCATTGGAAATTGTTGGCGAACCGCGTGCGGCACGCGTGCTGTAGGTTGCCGATCACGTGTCCAAATATTTAAACTTCTTGAAGGCCTCAATAAACGTGAAATTTAAAAAAATATGTTTAAAAAATAAAGCTGAATAAAGATTCAGTTGTTTCTGTCGTTTATGAAAAAAGACACAAACTTTTATTATTTGCAAATGAAATGCCACTCGTATATATAATTAAATTACACAGATATGTAAACTCACTCACAGACACCCGGGGGAATAGAAACTCAGCAGACAAAGTAAACTTCCGTAGACTGTAGCAATTTGTCTGCCAAAAGAATTAATATTTAGTTTTCAATCAGATAAAAAGAAAAATGCCCACATCGTCTTAAAGTATTTCAGTATCAACCGCTTAAAAAAAGAATACCCTCCACACACATACTCAGATTGCAGCCCTTCAACTTTTACAATTACTTTTTTATTTTATTTTAGATGCAGTAAAATATGTGGATTATCACTCCTTCGTTCCTATAAAATGGAGCTGTTCCCGCTCCCGTTCCTTGTACAAACGGATCACCTCCACACTTGGCTCCAGTAAAAAAATAAAGCATGTTCCAGGAGCACACTCCTTTCAGGAACGCTCCTTAAGGCACTGCATCTATGTAAGATCATCACTTACGTGAGCCAAGAGGATATAGAACGCGATGACTACTGACCAAATGAACAGACTGTTGTAGCCAGCTATCATGTGCCAACGAGAAATATATCCCAATAATCACAGACGTTGAAAACGAAAATAAGCTGCATTTTTCCAATGTCAGTTACAATACAATATAAAGCAAATTTATTAGTTAAACCAATATCCTGACCTTTATAATTTGGACATGACTTTGCCAGTTTCCAATACTTCTTTTGTTTGTTTTTGCGATTATGAAAGCAAATAGAATCTTCAGAAGTAGAATAAGTACCTTTTCATTATCAATAAAAAGAAAGAGAATATGAAACGACAGCTTTTTTCGCCTTCTAAAAGGTCTAATGATATTCTCTTGTGTGAATGTCAAGGATTTTCTTCTTTGTTCTTTGTAAATGCCTGGGTCACATACGTAATACCTGATGAAGTATGGAGAAAATATCTTGTCTGAAACGTTGTGATTAATACATAGCAGATAAGAAAGAACACAAGTGTCATTAAAACTTAATAATAGCTCATCTCAGAAATCAGGGTCAGTATTAAATGCTTGCTTGATCATTGAACCTGCTGGGGAATAAGACATTTGTGATTGATGTTTGAGACTCGATTCTACTTGACCCAGGAGCTACTGCTGAAAAGTTCAAGTGCCTATAAAAGACATTAGCTCGAAGAAATGAACGTGAAATAACAAATAGAATGAATTGTGAGTATCGGATGAGGATCTAATCTTTATCTGACTTTGTTTCCCTGCAACAAGACAACCATTAATAACAATTGTTACCCGCTCTGAACTGTTTTGTATCATGACATGCGCAGTCAGTTTAAGTGGCCAATATGTGCGAAAAAAGAATGAGATAAAATACTAGGAAAGAGGAGGAGAAAGAAATATGGATTTTAGAGGGAAGATCTAATCCCGATTCGTTTAAAATGATCATTTGTAGTAATAGCCATTAATTATAAACACACAAACCAATCCCAGTTTGAATACATTTGTGCAAACGCAGTCTTAAATTCAAATGACTAACTAATGACAGACTAATCAAAATTAAAAGCCGTTTTCTTTTTTATTAATTTGTATATATTTCGTAATTAATGGATTGATTATTCCTTGAAAGGCAGCCATCTAACGAAAGTAAGCGGAAGTTATCGACAAAAGACGGAAATAGCCGGGAACGTCGGAAGGAAATGATGTTTATAAATAAAGAGGAACTATTTTTTTCGCACTGTTCATTTTTTTAGAAATATTTCCCATAATTCTCCATTACTTGCTTTTCCTTTAACATTTTTGTTTTTGAGTTGCATTAACAATCAATCCTTGAGGTGATTATTCTCCTTATCCTATTTTTTCTAATGCTATTATATTGCCTGCTCCCTTTTCGTTCTATTAGCGTGCTTCCATTTTTGTCGATAATCACTGTTTGGGACGAGTGATAATATACCACCCTTTTTTATTACATTATGTGAAATTTTTTTTTTTTTTTTCGCCTTCTTTTCTAACCTTTGACTTCTCTTTTTCATTATCCTCTTTTTCTTTTCTTTTTTGATTTTCATTTTAATCTTTTTATTTCCTCTGATGTTTTTGTCTTCTTTTCCGGCTTTTCTATATTGTTTCTCGCCTATATTTTCTATTTCCTCTCTTTTTCATTCATACTTTCCTCTTTCCTCGCCTCTTATTTTCCTCATTTCTCCTCAGTTTTTATTCATTTTCCTTCTTCTTGTTTTCTACCATCGCCCCACAGCACTTTGACAAACATTGCTTTTGTTTTAAATCTCGTTTTATTTTAAGAATTTATTTCCCAACATTTCCTTCTATTTCCTACTTAGCTACCATTTTTCCCTTCCCTTTTTTTCTAATCCTTTCCTTTTTAGTTTCTTTTTTGATATTGTTAATGTTTCAATTTCATCTTTTCTTTTTTGTTATTTTTCTTTCTATTTTATGGTCATTACCTTAGTCATCATTGAAGTTTTCGCTACTGTTTTTTTTTCTTTCTTTAATATTCTTTTTTTTTCTATCTCTTCTGTTTTCGTATTCTTTTTTATATTTCTCTTTTTATTATCCTTATTCCTATCTGCCGCCTTCTTTACTTTATTATAATAATTATTAATTACCTCCCTTATTATTCGTCTTAATTTCAGACTTCTTGTTTGTCGATATTATTATTTGTAACAGTAATGGTAGTATCAGCGGTAGTAACACTCATCTCAACAAATTTATTCCTGTGTTTAATGCATTTTTTTAGCTTCCTCTTTTTTCTCGTGGATCATTTCCTCATCTTTTCTTTCTTCATTTCTTTTTTTTATTTCACTTTTCGTTATAACTTCTCTCTTCAATCTCTTCCTCTCTTTATTTTCATTATTTTATTCCCGCTGAAACGACTTTTTTCGATTCCTTAATGTTCTTTTCTTCCCTCTCTCTCTCTCTCTCTCTTTTTGTTCCTAAATTTATTTCTATTACACGTCTTTTTGTCTTCTCCTTCCTCTCATCACCAATTTCGCCATCCTCTTAACGGGGCGTCTTTTGTCTGCGATTCCATTAGTCAATTTATTGTTTTCTCCCGATTGTCTCCTTTCCTTTCACTTCTGATTCATGGCGTCCTGCAGATTTAATCAATGTTGTCAAGCCTCTGAATATGGACAACAATTTTAATTTTGTGTCCAGATCCGATTTTCCCTGCCCAATGTCTTCCAATTTTGCTGAATCTAATGTTGTTGAAATGCAATCAAAATGTCCAGCAAATTCTACAAAGACATAAACAAAAAATTAATAATATATTTTCTCTATATCAACATTTGGTATTTTCAGATTAAATCAACAGATTAGAAGCGCGTAAAACTCTTTAGAGGGATTTTAAAAAATTAGACATAGACATAGACATCAGAACATATCATCATTTGATTGTCTTACCGTAAAGCGTCAGTGGTCACGTAACAGATTATTATTACATTATGCACTTGATCTGTCTTTTACCCTATATGTGTGGTGAGGTGCTGCTAAGCGTCATAAATACACCATCGCTCTTAAGTGTTGAGTTTTCCAAGTCCTCCTTTGTCCTTATGCAGCAAAAAAACTTCAACTGTATTTTTTCCCTGATTCTGAGTAAAGTGTTCTTTCCGCTGCCATTTTAGAGACATCCGTGTTGCTGCGTTTAGTTTGCTTTCCAGTATATCAACATCAATGTGTTATTTAATGCCGACAAGATTTTTATTACTAGTAATATTTTTCCAAATATGTATTGCTGCTAATATTTTTTTCCAAAAAATATATTGCTGGTAATATTTTTCCTTCAAACATTCATTACTGGTAATATTTTTACAAAAATATACTGTTGGTATTAAAACCTATTTTTACACTTTTATAGTGTTTTAACCCAGGTTTGAGAGATTAACTATTTGCCCATAGCTATGATCATAACAGTTGCCTCTACCTCGGGTCAGAGAGGACTTGGGAACACCAGCAATTAAAATTCCACGCTCCTCAAAATCTGATCAAAGGCCTTGCTGTTGGATGTAGTTTATAGTCTTACCCAGGACGTGGATGTATTTTATCGTCATACCCAGGACGACATACTTGTGGCCTATTCGTTCCGTCCATGGAATGTTCAATATTCTTGTGTAGAACAACATTTCTCCTTTTCCCTGGGCATATTGTCTAGCATTCACTACCATATAAGAAGATGGATATTATATAGCAATCCAGAAATATTGTCTTTGTTTCTAACGAAATTTGTCCGTTTTGCAGCAAATCACGTAGCTCTTGGCGTGTTTCTTTTTCTTGTCCAATGTTTATTTGGATCTTGGTGTAGCATTTACCAGCCTCTGTTTAAACACTTCCCCCGTATGTAAACTTAAGCTAATTAATGTTATAATCTCCAATTTGTAACTAGCACTTGGGCACATTTCTCTTGGTGATGACTATACATTTTTGTCTTCTTGAAATTGAGGGTTGGTCCTTTCTCCTCGCTTTCAAGTATTACCATGTCTAGTAGGCCCTTGTCAACCATAACATTCAATAATTTCAATTCAGCGTCAATCGTGATTTTTGTTTTCTTGAATGCTTTTCTCGTTATTGTCCTTTTGTCCTCAGTAAAGTTTTCTCCTTCTTAGTAACCGCCAGGGTTTTTGTATCTTTATTGCCGTATTTAGGAAGAAAATATAGCAGTATACATTATTAATATTTAATCGTACGCCCTTAATTATTTCTTTCTAAACGTATAGGAAACATTTTTGATAGCAATCTATCTATCTTGTTATCCATTTCTCACTTGGAAAGTTTTCTCTTTCACTTTTTGTAACCTCTAGGATTTTTGTATCTTTATCGCCTTGGGATGAATGTATATCAATATGCATAATTAATATTTAATCGTCCGCACTTAATTATGTTTTCCTAGACATAGAGCAACAGTTTCTGATAGTTAACATCTCTATCTATTTATATCAGTATGTTCATATTTTTCTATTTAGCTATCTATTATATATACATGCCAAATTGAGTTAGCACAGGGAAGAGAATCAACAAAACAGATCGGAAACTGTTTGTGTACTATTCGAACTAATGTCTTGAAGATCGAATGCAAATCACCCGTTAAGAAAAGTTTTGGCTCATCTATAACGTAAGTGCATCACTGCCGGATCCAGCCGGCTAACCATTATCTAAGTATTAAATTAAGAATTAATGCCTTGACAAAAACACATCATTCATGGGACTATTTAATAGTCGTACATTTGTTTTCCTTACCTGTCGTTAATGATCTTGTGAAGCTAAAATCCAGAAATTCGAAAGAATTTCTCACCTTAGGAGTACTGTAGATTATCGTGATTGCAATTAAATCTTGTGATTTTCATAAGATGTGAAATTTTATATTATTGGCTTAGTAATGTTTGTATGTAATATTTTATATCACATGAGATTTTGTAATTTGGCTATGTTTATATGGATTCAATACTTGTATTTTTTTCCATTTCAGGTAAGTTTCCTGTTCTGACTAATTTTTGTCTTGAAGAAACTTTGATGCGGAAGGTTAGTCCAGCTTGATTCATTTCTACATGTGAAAATATTTTATTAAAAAATGGCAGCAATATTGAATTAAATTTTTAATTGGATTCAACTCATAAAATCTCTTACTTGCTCTTTTTCTGGTTCATATTACATACTCCCTGAATATAAGATGAAACGAATGATATTATTCTCACAAGGCAGAAATGAAACAGAAGAATACCTTATACAGACATGGGCAACTTTCTTTATAATGGAGAACTCGAGTAACGGGGATATTCGCTCATCTCTACGAAGTGGACTATTCTAACGACGTTTTAGATACATACACACATATAAGCATCCGGTTTGACACCTTGAAGTGGAGTAATGTTTAGTAAGTTTCTCTCGCTAGATCTATTATGACAGGGTAGTGTGTTCGATCATGACTAGTTCCACACATTCAGTTTTGTGTCATATTTTGTATATATGCATGGATAATTTATTTTATATGATAGACAAGGAAATCTTTATAAGGTATTTCTGAAGTTTTTCTACTTAAATATTTCTTGGGAGGCTAAGGGGGTGTAGAAACTCTCTGTTGTGATTAGCGTCCGCCAGTACTTTCGGACAATTCGTTAACCATTTTCAAGTGGATCATTGTGCTTATCTTCTATTAGGCGTGTAATCGAGCCTCTAGAATATTCGCTTTCTGGCCATGGTCGAATTGTCAAGAGGATGATTTCTATATTTCAGCATATGGAGAAGGCGATTCCATTGGAAGGCAACATTGGTAAGTGAGTAAAAATCATACGGCGGGTTGATCCAAGCCTTGTGAATAATATTGGTTAGACGGAATTTTTCGTCGATTGTTGTGCTAACACGAAATCACAAGTCATCCAGACCGAGGGTTTGAACGAACTGGCCTTCTTGATCATGGCCAGATGATGCATTTTCTCCCATAAATTGTAATTACGGTCTACTCAGCATTGTTGCAGGGAGTATCCGTGAGTATTGAAAAAAGACAAGTGTACCTGAGCTGGCATCTGCAACAGAGACATTTGGCTACGAGTCGCTGGTCATTATATTGTAAATTGAATTGCGTGGGAGTAAAACTAATTCTAAGCTGTGCTAGATGTTGTGGTAGTTCCATATTAGGTGTGTCATTAAACGTTTCTGCCGTTGGCAAATAGGTAAGGCTGAAAGTGATCTTAAAATATTTAATATAAAAAGCTTCTATTATCTTTAAATCTTTTACAATAGTACTTCTTTAGTATTTCGGTGTTATCTACAATTTTTCTTCTAATGGAGATGGATAGTGGTGTGTAAAAATCTAAGTGATTTTCATGGTGTTTAGATCATTTAAGTGGTTTGTCATTCTTCGACTTACTGTCGCCGACGTGTATCTGATGTACGTATTTGGAGAAGCTGTTTTCTACGGACTTATGAATGTGATAAAACTACATTCTCGACATTCGTTTTGATAGGCGTGTCACTATTGGTGATTATGAGACTGGCAGCCTTTCATTTTATATAGTACGTTGTAAGTTTTACAGGTTTGATGAGGTCAACAGGTGAAATGTATTGTTTAATGATGCGTTGCATGTCGAATTAGTCTTGCTTATAATGTTTGTGCTTCTAGTTACATTAAAGACAATGTTTCATTTTACTATATTTTTAGTGGTGGTGCCGTATAATTTCGGCAGGAATTATTTGATTTTGTTGTCAATTATGTAGATGAGGAGATTATTATTAACTAATATTTGCCTTATATTTTTGAGTTAGCTATAAATTTTTGCCGCTAAGAGAAAGTGAGTCTTTCTCTATTTAGGAATTCATTTATTAATGTATTTTATATCTTTTATATCTCTATATGTATTCATTATTATAAGGTAAGAGGCAGAAACACTTATACTTGAAATTTATTGTATATAAGGAGTTAGCCTTAAATGCTTTAGAGTTAAGGCATATTTCATATATATATATATATATATATATATATATTAAATTTATATTAAAATTGTGTTTGATATTCTTTAAATAATAATAATTTTGCTATGTCTTTTGACATAGAGCTCTCCCTGAACTATATATCCTCCTGGAAATTCCATACGATTTACAAAATTGTATTTTTATATATATATATATATATATATATATATATATATATATATATATATTAATCATTTTAGGCTAAGCAAGGTGACAAGTTCACTAGAACGCAAGGAGTTACTGGGAATGAAAGAAAATGAAGAGAATTAAATGAGAAGAAAGGATAATAAAAGAACAGGTTTCAGATAGACAGAAAATGGTGATTGGCATTGCGTTTAAATTTTTGAAGAATGTAGGTTGCCGGGGAGCAAGAAATTGAAAGGAAATTCCAAAGAAGTTATTAAAATTCAACATTCAGTTCTATTTAGCTAGCTAGAGAGCAAAACGGTAAGATTTTGGTATTGTACGAATACCTTTTTCACCGATTAAAATGGATAAATGGTTTTCTATGCATATTTATTTATTATGCATCTGTGCACAGTTAATTATATGAAAAGTATGTCTATTCATTAGTTGGAAATACAATAAATGAAAATTTGTATGTGTGCGAAAAGTTGTTTCCCGCCACTTTGTGTATATATATATATATATATATATATATATATATATATATATATATATATATATATGATGGACTCTCACGACGTATGAGGTTCAAGCAGATCAGTTCCTAGGAATTGACAGCCAGACACCAGATCATTATTTTATCATAGTGCTGAAAGCTTTGTGCAGAAACAATCTCACTTTTTGAAGGGCCAAATACAGAGACCCTCCGCAGGTTTTGAATTCAGTGTTGTCCTTCTCCTAGACCAGTTGCCATCCAAGGCTAAAGAACCCAGACTCTCCTGCTATTTACATATAGCTGGTGGGAGAAGAAGAGGATTAATACCTTTCCCAAGGATATTAGCACGTAAGTGAATGTAATGGATTCGACTGAACTTCGGACTCGGCTATCCTATATATATATATATATATAATATATATATATATATATATATATATATGTATATATATATTATTTTTGCTAATTAAATTAGTAGACTATGGATCGACTCAAATGAAATGCCAAACTTTAAAATGGGTGAAGAGCCGGACGACCTACTCCTTGAAATCCATCATATTTCAACTAGAAGATAATATCGATCCTCATCTTGTAGAAGAAGAAATTAACTCTTCTCATTTCAACCATAAAATAGTTTTTAGTCGCCAGAGTTCTAAATATCTAATGAAATTATAAATTATCTGGATGATTTGCTGCCAATAAATTTTCCTAAAGAAAAGTCACTAAACTACACGGCCCCAATTTGCCAGGAAATTTACCACTCACCAGTGGATAAAAATTATTTAGACAGACAAAATCAAATTTTAAATGATTGCTAATAATCGATTAAGTGAACGAAAGGATAGCAATATTATGCACACTGCATTATCCAATCTTTTAATCCCGATGCATGCGGCGTCATTGTCTGGGGCTGCTTTTATGATGGAAGTTTCAGAGATATATGCTTGATGAATGACTGACGAAATGACAAAATAGACATGAGAAGGAATATTTACATCCAGGTTAAGCATGTGATACAAATGATCTTGGCTTTTTTATTAGTAAAATAATTCTATTCGCATCTCTATACTACTTATTTGAAAAACGGACAAGGCACCCAGAGTCTGAAATTAGATCCCAGTGAGCAAAAGAGGGCCTGGATATATAACATCCAAAGGTAGCAACGGGTCCATATTTCCTGTCAGAGTGCAGGAAAAGAAACGATGATTAAAGATGTTGACTATGATCCAACGGCACTGTAATGTCCTAAGATACATAATGCCAGACCTAAATGTTACACTTATGGCTTTATTTTAATTAGTTAAACTTTTTCTCTGTACATTTGCTTTAATCTTGTTTTTCTAATTACAATAATAATTTGTTTTGTTTAATTTTCTCTTTGAAATCTTGGAAGTAAAATATATATGTATATGGTTAGTAATTTATATCGTGTCCTCTTCATATGAATTTGGACAAAACTTAAATCTATGATTTCTATCGTGTCCTGCTTATATGTATTTGATCCCGCACAAGATCTTTATTATTGCGTAAGGATTGAGAGTCATTTAGTATTTTGAGCAAGGTGGAATTTAAATTAACTTACTAGTTAGGTAACGCATTGAACTAAAAATATGATTTGTCGTTTTCAATCTCTTTGATCAAGTTTGAACAAAATTTAAGAATGAGAGAAATAAACACTAATTCCTCTAAAGATTTAATTCTATTAAAAAAACATTTTTCTGTGGTTTACTATTCAAAAGATTTTTATGCCTGTCTTATTTTTGGGACTCAATAAAATTTGCTTCTTCATTTTACTTGTTTAGCTCGCAAATCATATCCATTAGAAGCATACTGCTGCATTTAAAGCTTAATGTGAGAGATTGTTAATATAGGTATATTCATCCTTTCTTAATATGCCAATTCCTTTAAGAAAATAGTCCTCCACAATTTCCTGTCTTTCATTCTTCTAATTAATATTTTACTTTTTCGCATATCTCTTCGTACCGGTTCTGTTCTACAGACACAAACTCATAAATTTCGGTTCGAAAATTCCAACGCATCTATCCTGAAGAAGGCGGGAGCGTATAACGGCCGAAACGTTGTGAATATGACAATAAAGATGAAGACAACAGTCCGAAAATGTAATTAGTCTTAATACTCATAAATGTTATTTTTTGCTGCCTCTTCTTGCTTCTACTACATTCAGTATATCACGTGAGGATTAAATTCTCTTGTCTCACTTTTGGCATTTGGTTTCCAGAAATTTCGTCCCTTTCTGATCCTAAATATAATGTTTGCTTCATGTTTCTCTTTTTACTTACGGTTTCATAGTTGTCCTTATGTTCTCTCGATGGTATTCTTAGCATTTGTCAGTGAGATCACATTCCTGTGAAGGGATTGTCCAGCATTCATGTAGGATTTTATTTATGACATCTCATTTCATCAATTATTTCTTGGTTTCAAGTAGTTTTGACTAACTATCTTGCAATTATGAAGCTGATTTCAATTTTAGCACAAGTTCTGAATGCTTAATGGATGATCATGCGGGACACTTTTCTAAAAAAAAAACATTTCAAATACTATTAACCTGCACAGTTACTAAATAAAACATTGCCAAATGCTGTATATTTTCTAAGCGTTGTTTCTTTTACAAGATCTGATCGAGTGCTTCTATGTATCTATAGATTCTTGATAAAATCCAAATAATCTGCAACTTTATCGGTCATGACCTGGTATCTTGGCTGCAGCCACACCCACACTGCCGTACCGTAGCTTCTCTCTGCTGTTATTATAATTATTTTCATGGTAATTGTCCTGATAAACTTTCCGCTATTGTATTCATTTTTTAAATGTTGTTATTTTATCACCCCTCCACAGACAGACTGTACTTATGAGAACGAGTTACCACTACATAAAGATTTGGGGGTATATTAGTGACCGTAGTAATAATGATAAGAATGTGTTGTTTTGGTGTAAAGATTACTGTTGTATGATTGGGTCACTATGTTTAAGATAAGACAGATTGAAAACCAGTTTCCTCCTATCCCACTTTTGGCCACATTTTTGTATTTTTCAAAATAAATATTGTTTTCCTCTATGATATCTAGATTTCATGAATGTAAGCTCCGTAATAGATTGCCGGTTAGGTAACATCATTTTTACTACTGAAGTTACTAGACTTAACCATAAGATCCACGCTAACAATTTCTTCTCTAGTAATTATCGCTTGCATTTTCTTTCTTTCTCATAAACTATCTTCAAACATTTTAATGAAACGTCAATAGTCATCTTTTATCTTTTTTATACCTGTTCTTTTATTGTTATTTATCGTTAATAATATTTTATTCGCTTCTTTTAAACTCAGTAACCCCTTGCATAGACCTAACCCACTTCACGCTGTTAGGTTTCGCATTATCTGAGTTGTTAACCATGATTTTTCTTGGGATTGATAGTAGAGTGGTTTCCCGTTGCCTTCTCCACGGCGGTTTATGGAGACACCACCTCTAGTTAGCTGGCCGTTGATTCAGCGAGTCCCTCCGCCATTTGTTAGGTCTTGTTTTCGTCTTACTGGCTTGCTAACGAACCACCTCATTCGGAACTCGGAGTAGGGTAGTCGGTTTAGTCGCCGACATTTCGACTGGAGCAGAAGGAAGGAACTTGTTGAGACCTGGAAGGGATAGAGGGAGGTGGAGAGCCATGATCTGAAAGGACATGGCTCATAAAATGAAAAGAAAGAACCCTTTGCATTTTAGTGGTTTATCGCCTTACTTGGAATGAAATCATTAAAAAGAAAACCGGTGATTTTTCTTTCTATAGACGACTGATCGCAAATCAATTTTGAGATATTTATTTTATTAACTTCATAATATTCTTGGTATAATTTCTCAGAAAATGATATTGTCTTGTAGGGAGTGAGGTGTATATATTTTATAATGCTCAGAATTCATAAAGCTTCCTCTCGAAATGATTATCATGTTTAAACATTGAAAAGAAAAAATTAAAAAAAAACATATTGAATGTTTATATATTTCTGACAAAGAGAGAAACAGTTAATGTACTTTAAAAATCAAAGTCGATTTAATACAGTAGCCTTACTCTTCTAGCTTTCTTATAATTAGTCCATCTTAAAGAGTCCCTGTTTTAAGTACATGTTGTAACATTAAAATTTAAAAACGTTTTGCTGGACGGTTTTCCAGACATCAAATCCGACATTCATTACAAAACACAACATCATATTCTTAAAAATAGTCTCACTTGCTCGCTTCCCTCTCTCGCTATTTTTTTATCTATCTTTTCTCTCTTTCCTTTGATCTCCTCACACATACATATACATACATACATATATATATATATATATATATATATATATATATATATATATATATATATATATATATATTATGTGTATTTTAGGCAGCATCTTTCATTCATACACGTTTCATTAAATAATATAGACAAGTGTTGTCTATTTATTTTATGTAAGTTTTTTTCGTAATGTCTGATAAGTTTAACATTATCGTTGAACGAAGAAAGAAATTCACAATATTGATCCATAATTTTTTTAATCCAATCTAAGCTTTCGGCTTACATAAGCCATTTTTCAAAGATGTCAATTACAACATATTAAGCAATATACGGACAAGACATTGATGATAGTCTGTCATTGTTTACATTGATGATTTCTAAGCAACGATAAACACGTGCATATAAGACGCTAGAAGCGAAAATCGCACCTCGTCTCATGACGTCACACATGACGACACGAGAGTGAATTGTAGAAGTATGAAATAAGAAAAGCCGTTGGTATAAACCAATATATATATATATATATATATATATATATATATATATATATATATATATATAATCGACTCTGCCGTCAAGATTCGATGTATGAGGGTCAGGCAGATCAGTTTCCAGGAAACTGACAGCCGGACACCGGCACATGAGATTTGATTATAGTGATGAAGGCTTCGTGCAGGACCATCCACACTTTTTGAAGGGACGAATACAGACACCTGGTACACCGAATGCCACAAGGTTCCCAAACGACCCTCCGCAGGTTTTGAATTCAGAGTTGTCCTTCTCCTAGACCAGTTGCCATCCAAGGCTATAAAACCCAGTCTGTCCTGCTATTTTACCCATAGCTGGAGGGAGAGTAAGAGAATTCATACCTTTCCCATGGGTATTAGCACGTAAATTCGAACTCGGCTCTGCGATTCCTCAATGCAAGCCGCTATCCATTACTCTACCATGCCTCCTTATATATATATATATTAAAAGTAACAAATACGTTGGTATATAATATATATATAAGAGCTCAGTGTATTTATTATTACAGAGCAAATAATTAATAAACAATAAAATTCAATTCAAATATATATAACAGGTAAACGTATCTTAATTGACAAGTTTCGTTCTTTGATGAACTTTATCACGGTAGATGTAATCAGAAAGTGAAACGCGTTGGCTAAGATAAGTTCACCTCTGTCCTTATTCATATTTTTCTTTTACAGATATATTTTTAGTTATATCTGAAATTGTACGCACACACACACACACACACACACACACACACACACACGCACACACACATATTGATAATATTACTGGTCAATATATATATATTTTTTCCAAGAGGCTAAAATCCAGGTAGAGCTCTATGTACAAGACAGAGCAAGAATAAAATATTTGAAGGTGTGCTTCTGATGAATTGGATTGTGACTACGATTTCAATGTAATAAATTATAACCATGGAATATTAGTGTTTGAGCCTTTTATATATATATATATATATATATATATATATATATATATATATATATATAATGTTGTAATTAAAATTGTAGTTAATTAAAATGAATTATAACCTAAACTTTTTTAAAATTGTAATTAAATAAATAAATAAAGTTTACTAAAACCGAGAAATGTAAGTGCAAAAAAAAAAAATTACTTAAATAATATTTAAATATAAAGAATTTAAAAATCGTAATATACTTGATGTGATAATAATTCTACAAACTGTAAGGGATTCTCATTACATGTAATTGTTCTTGAAAGAAATATAGTATATTAAAAATTAAAAGTAAAAATATTTCAAATCGTAGTTAAATAAAAAGTATTCTAACCTAAACACCCCCTAAAAATCTTTGAATATATGAAGGAAAAAATGCCGTAAGAATCGTTGCCGTTAACAATAAAATTAAAAAAAAAATCCAGACGACACGCTTTTAACGGATGTTAGATTTCATTGAAAAATACATCCCTACCCACTACCAAAACGTAGCAATAACTGATACATTAAAATATAGACATATTGAACACCCAGACAACCCCTCGTCTAGTAAAATGAATAACCTTGGAAACATGAATTATGATTTTAGCTGTGTCTTTAAAACCCAGTAATTTTAAAAGTTACTCCAAAATTCGCTTGAGGAGGAAATGGAACTAATGTCTTTAATTTAATTACAAAATTAAATTCGGGGCTTTTAGCTTACATTTTTGAAACATGGTTAGAACTGTGTAGCGGAAAAAACCATATTTTAAATCAATTAATTTATAATATATATGTTGTGCAAAGTTAGGTATATAGTAATAAAAAAAACAATCGTACGTACAAAGCGAATTGTATTGATTAAACATATAAATAATAACATGCCAATAATAAATATATCATTCTCTCAAATGACCAAACTCTTTATCCCTGTCATTCCGACACTCCTTTTTACGGGCAAAACCTTTATTATTATTATTATTATTATTATTATTATTATTATTATTTACTAAAAATTAAAAGTTATAATAAATATATTGTAATAAAAATTGTGAAAATAAATGTTAACAATGATTTTAATGAATTAAATGAATTATAGTATAAAATAAATCCTAGAAAAACTATTTTAATACTTACAGTATATATATCTATAGAGAGAGACAAATATGTAGCGATTTTCCAAGCATAGCTTAGATGTGGTACAAGGCCGAAAGTGTAGGGCACCCAGTGAGGATCGAACTCACTACTGAGTCGAAATTGTTCTAGCGAGACCAGCTTGCTAACCATGACACCGCCTTCAGGTGCCTCACGTACATACATATATATGTGTGTGTTTGTGCTTTGACGAAGACTCGAGTACTATATTTCTGGCTGATAACGCTTTTTCGGCATGTAGTCTTTGTAAGTAAAGTGCTATTTATCACGCTATTGATTACTAATAGCAACAAATAAAATTAAATGATCAGTTTATCTTTCCCTTGGAGTTTCGCGGATATAGTTTCCATTCGTCAAGAGTCTTGATAGGATAGTAAAATTCTACCATCAAGCCCACGTAGAGATGGATAAGATATCCGTGAAACTCCGCGTAGGGATAGATATGGCGAACTTTTAAATTTATTTGTTGATTTTGCACGAATATTTAAGATAAGCTTTTTTCAGCTACGCTTCTAATGAATTTCAATGTACGAAGTTCTATAGACGCTTACCTCTTCCGATATAAAATGGTTTGTTCTAATTTAGAGAGGTGCGTCACAGGCAAAGAACAATTATTTCTTTGCTAAATCTCTCTTTTTTGAATACATTTAAAACCAGTTTAAACATTCTTAAAATTCTTGACATTAGGGTTTAGTCCGAAGGCAGAAAATATCCTCAGTGGTGATAAATGAGACAATACACGTGCTTTCAAGCATCTTTCTTATATTGACATGGACCTTCTTACCTAGTGATATATGTTTATCGATGATGGCGTGAACTGCACTATGATTTGTCATATTACAGGTTAATCTCCACAATAGACTAGTGGTTGTATGCTCTATGCACAGATTTGTTTTTTTGTAAACATAGGTATTTACTCAAGTTTTGATTAATCTACTCAATTAGCTATTCAACTACTACACAGTTGCAATGTGTCTAAAAAAATTATTTACTAAGTCTTACAATTAGTGCTTTTTCTGACACTGTAATACTGCAATATAAGGGCAGTTAATGTAGTTGAACAAATGATATTGGCGAACTGGTATTTTGTTCACGCTAAAGCCCGCCTCTATATATATATATATATATATATATATATATATATATATATATAAAATAAAAGTTAATGGTCAGAGTTTTATTAGACCATGGAACAGTTCTATTAAAAAGAGCTCAATAAAGGTATTAAAAATAAAAATGTAACACGTAGAGGTTTTAAGAAGAGAAAAGTAAGAAATCGGCCGATTCCGCCATCTTGATTTCAACCTTTTGGTATCTTCAGGCGATTTCGGTCAGTTGATTTTCTAACGCTTTATTTTTAAATGTAAAAAAATTATTGAACGCTACATTTAAAAAAAAAATATTAATTAAACAAATCAATGAATGTGCATAACGTGAGGTGTGGTAGAAGGTGATGGAGAGGAGAAGGTAAATCAAGTTTATTTTTATTGGATGCAAATATTTCAGTAGACGATGCGTTTATTCATTAAGAAGTTTATTTATTTATTTTGGTCTACTGGTCTGAATATTCGAGAAATCTTCTTAAAGAAAAGTGGCATCATACGGCAGGATTCGAACCTGTGCCCTCTACTAGGATAAAGCATCGGTAGATGCGATATACGTTAGAGAAACTCTTCCATAATGTGTTTGGCTGATAATAGAAAGCCGAAGAATGCCTTTTTAAGCGCAAATTTCTTCAAAGAATCTCGAAATATTCATACCTGCTCAGTTTCGGAAACAAAGCAATTTCTAAAGTAAAGGATTTTATATTTAGTAATCTGACAAATTTTATCACATGTTATTTTTTAGTGGATACCCATATTTCACTTGACGACCGTTTATTTATTAAACACACACACACACACACACACACACACACACACACACACACACACACACACACACATGTGTGTGTATAAGTGAACATTGAAGTCACCACTCAGAAGCGCAAGGCTGTTTCATGCTAGACGCAATCAGTGGCCTGACGATTACGTCTAGCATGAAACATCCTGTCGCCTCTGAGTGTTGGCTTCAATGTTTAATTTTACATTTACATACGCTCTACCTCTGATACTGAGCACTTTATCACATAATTATAGCACACCTTAAAACTATATTTATATATATATATAATATGCACTTTATCGCATTATATATAGCACACCTTAAAAACTGTTTCTTTTATATATATATATATATATATATGAGAAACAGTTTTCAAGGTGTGCTCTATATTATGTGCTTATATATATATTAATTGAAATTAATTGAGTCAACCGCTTTAGTGTCGTTTCTTTCATCAAACGTTCAGTTTGAAACTCATTGGCGGGACAGGGTGTAATCGATTTCTATTTTTTCCTCAGATAAATCGTTTGCGATACTGTGCATCCACACGAATCTATTTTTGGGGTGTATGATGAAATTCTTTGGCCTTGAAAAAAATTGTGTCGTCCGTGATTGCATTAGATTTTCATAACGCCCGAATACTATTGTCTCAACTGTCGATTAGTTGTTCCGTGACTATTGTCTGCAATGGACGTTCATCTAAGGAAGCGTACGAAATCATTACCAGTGAGCTAATCAAAGTATTACAGATTGGCCCGGAAATTCTTCTGATTTAAATACAAGCGAGAATCTGTGGTTAATCTGCAATTGACGATTTCGTGGAATGAACATACAAAGTACTAATATGTGCATTGGGTCATGTTTGATTAGATAAATAAAAGTAAATAATAACGGAATTATTCTTTTTTCAGTTAATTTGCACAAGAGTGCATATATATATATATATATATATATATATATATATATATATATATAACCATTTATTAATATTAACAAAGTGAAAAAAATAATATTAATGTTTTTCGTACTGATTTCAACGGTACGCTTTTGTTTGACTTTGTTTTTTCTTGACCAACTTATCTACTCTAATTTATAAAACGATATACGTGGACTCATATATATATATATATATATATATATATATATAAAAGTGTCCACGTATATAGTTTATAATATATATATATATATATATATATATATATATATGTTCCTTTCAAAATAATATGTCTTATATAAGTAAGAATCTATTTACTCCCATCTCCAGCGTAACGAAATATGTAAGATAGGGAATCAGTAACTTCAGCTGAATGAAAAAAGAATACATTCTGCTTTCACCTCGATAGAAGTGCAAGATCTTGTTTAAATGTCATGTTTCCCTTCATTATGATATAAAGTAATGAGATACACTAAACAGGCGCTTAGTCTTTGATAGAAATCTTTTCTAGTACAATAGCAACAATAGCTGACGTTAGTTAAAAAAATTAAATAGATATAAAACTCAGCTTAGCAATTATACCAGATAAGTAAACTATGTTCGCCCAAGCGGTTTGTAAAATCTGAATTACCCACATTGTATGAATATATGTCAACTTTGCTGCATTGCACCAATCACAGAAATGTCGTTTTACCAAAAGGTCGACCTTTCTTTTTGTAATCTGTACGCATTTTGTTGAAAAGCATATAGAATTTCCACCGCGTAATTACGTAATATTTATGGGGAATTTTCTTACGTGGTTAGAATTCGTCTTCTTGATTTGAAAATGACTCAACCCAGAAAGACACACAGAGGCCCACACACGCACAGGCTTTTGCATGTACTGTTCCTCTTCGCATATATTCACCTAAATGTATTCTAATAAGGTATTATTATAACAGAAAACAGTACATAAGTTCATTTAATTAAACATTTAAAAGCTGAAATGCCAAACAAAGAAATCATGGAGATTTCGATTATATTGGCACAATCAAGCATAAGTATGCAAGTGTTCATGGGCTTTGCATCGCACTTGTCTTTGTTATTCTCAGTGTGTTATTAACGCAATCTGTTTAGAACAAGTTCGATGTCTGTTACATTTTTGAAAAAAAAAAGCACTTTATGGTAAATCGGTCGCGCTTAAAATATAGTTACGTTTAAACTAATGAGTAAAATATAGCAGTACTTCGGTTGGAAAAACATCCACTCGCATATTAATCATATGTCTGGCATTTAAACCAGCGGTGGATTCCCTCCGGGGGAATTTCAGGGTAGAGGGGAAAATCTTTTACTTTTGCTCAATTTTTTCATTGACTGTTTTCTTGATTAGAATTAAATTAAAAAAATTTGGCATTTTAGCACTTCATCGGTCTAAAGAGGTTTTTATGTTATATTGCTACACATGCTCACGAAGAAGGACGTAGAAATTTTGTACTTTTAAATTATTTTTTATTCCACTTTTCATTAATTTTCCTAACATTTTTCTGGCATGTTAAAATTGTTATATAGTTTTCTTTCTTTCTTTTATCCTTTTTTATCTATCTATCTATCTATCTATCTATCTATCTATCTATCTATCTATCTATATTATCTTGTTTTTATCCAAGTACACACGTTTGATAAGTTATTGTCACGAATAACAATCCTATGCAAAAAAAACAAACAAAAAAAAAACAAATAAAACACTTGGAATTTTTATTGGAGAAAATAACTCGCAAGAATTGACACCTTGTTGGCGATTGTCTGGGGACAGGTCATGCGGAACCAATTTTCCCGCCACTGAAACCTTTCCAATCCTTTTCAAATCGTACAGGACGCTCGAATGACTAACATTAAATTTATCACAGAGTTCTTTAGCTGTAGTGGCAGGATTCTTCTGAATCGAATCCTTTCCATCGACACTCTCAGTGCTCGTACTCCAGATTAAAATTCCAAATTTAGAAAGAGATGGAGCCACTTCCTGCAAATTATATCACTCAACGCTTCGACCCGATAAGCGCGCTTGATGAATATTCCTGATGCACTTGCGTTTACAGCTTTATGAAGCTCATAGAATGCAATATTTTTAATGTTACCTTTTAGGCAAGACGATCATAGAGGGAAATTTCGAATTATATTACAAATAATATCATAATCTGAAAAATAAAAGATGAATTACTCTTAATAGCTTAAATGAGACAAATTAAAGTGGCAATATTTTAATTAATTTTGTTCAACATTTTCACCTAAAATATCAGACAAATCATTCGTTCCAACCTGATATGATTTTTTTTTGCAATAATGTTCACTCTTTGCAAGAGCTAATAGAGGTATATCGTTTAATAGCAAGAGGCACAGTTTATGGCTATATGAAGGGAAGATAGCGATTAACCTACAATTGAACAGATTAAGATTGTAGTGATTAGGGAAGCTTCCTCTCAGGTGTTGGTTCCACAAAGCAGCGGTTTATAGGAAGATGCAGCTCGAGTGGAACTTAGGTCTCACCAGTGAAATGAAGAGGTAACGAGGGTGTTTCACGCTAATATGCGTGGTGGTTTAGTGGGTCTTAGCCGTGAAGCTTTATACTGGTGGCACACTTTCCAGAGAAATAGCGATAGAGTAGGAGGCGTCTTGCAACGCTTCGTCTGTAGTGAAATGGTTGTAGGGTTGAAAATAATTCATGACTCAAAGGAATGCGGAAATGCCTTTGGACACTTGATAAAAACTGGAAAGAGAAGACTGAGTAGTTCCTGCTCATATTTGGCATCAGTATTCCATTTTCGGCATGATCTGACTCTTGTAAGAGATAGTGATATATATATATATATATATATATATATATATATATATATATATATATGATCAGAGACTACCATCCTGGATATTTATATGGAAATATAAAAACTTACAAAGCCGGATACACGCTACGACCAATCATTTCCCAGATCTCACTCCCTATCTTACGTTTATCCGTTTTGTACTTTTCATTGTCCCAAGCGCTCTCGAAAAGATTTTAACTATTTTGAAGCGAGTTTTGTTTAAGTTGTATTGAAAATGTTTAAATAAGGAAAATTACGGAAAATATCAGAACTCAATTTATACCGACAAATAGGAAACAATATAAGGATGCTAGAAAAATGAAGTAAAAAATCAATCAAATCTTCCTTATCTACAGTATTTTATGAAACACACACACACACACACTCACAAATATGGCTAAATAGCAGGACAAACTGGGTTCTATAGCCTTGGATGGCAACTGGTCTAGGAGAAGGAAAACTCTGAATTCAAAACCTGCGGAGGGTCGTTTGGGGACCCTGTGGCACGTAGTGCACGAGGTCTCTGTATTCGGCCATTCAAAAAGTATGGATGGTCCTGCACGAAACCTTCACCACTATAATCAAATCGCATGTGCTGTTGTCGGGCTGTCAGTTTCCTAGGAACCGATCTGCTTGACCCTCATACATCGAATTCGACAGGAGAGTCGAGTATATATATATATATATATATATATATATATATATATATATATATATATATATATATATTCTCCTATCGCATTTCGGTAAAGGATTCGAGACTTTGATCAATGCTGAAGTGGTTAAGCATTTACCTATCACGACCCAAACAATATGGATTCCCGTTTTTTGTATTAAAGGTTATCAATATGTACGGTGAACTTTACGTAAACTCCAGGCCTACGGCATTACTGGATGATTGTTTGATTTAATTCAATCATTCTTATGAAATCGTAAAATGAAGGTCGTTTTGAACGAGTTCATTTCCAGATTCACACGAACGCAGTGGACCCAAGGCTATTTCCTGGGTCCCAAATTGTTTCTGATCTGCATAATTATCTTCTTGATGTCATCAGTTCCCAAGTAGGCATTTATGTAGATGACAATACCATTTACTCATATCTCACCAGCAAATTCGTCGGAGCCGACAAAGTTAACCTGGACGCTGCTCTTGATAAAAAACCTCTAATCAGTGATTAATTCGTGGAGGAAATAGCTTTTAAATTTTAATGCCTCCAAATCAAAACTATTCTCATTTATTTAAAATGTAGCTATCTTTTCTAGAAAATATTTTCATGGCATCTGCTTTGACGAGCTTTTATTCCCTGGTGTTCCGACTAAGTGAATTTAAGCGTGTTACTAGAGTGACATCTAGATCCCACTCTTTTACTGATGAAACTGTTAAATGTAACGGCAACTTTTACACCAAAAGTTTCTTTTCTCGCATTTCCCGCTTCTAGAACTCCTTTCCGTTTACTACAATCTTCAAAATTTAAATGCAACGTCAATCGTCTTCTTCTGATGTTTTGAAACCTGTTCATCTTTTATCCTTTCCTCAATTCCTTCTATACCTATTCCTTGTACTCACTTTCACTCTCTGTAACCCGATATGTCATAGTGGCCTTCCCGACTTTCTTTGGGTGAGATTAATATATATATATATATATATATATATATATATATATATATATATATATATATATACATGTATGTGTGTATATATATATATATATATATATATATATATATATATATATATATATATATATCTATATATATATATTATATGTATATATATATATATATATGTATATATATATATATATGTATATATATATATATATATGTATTATATGTATATATATATATATATGTATATATATATATATATATATATTAAATTTATTTAAATTATTTGCTCTGGATTTACATTGAGCTCTCTGGATTTTATCCTCCTTGGGTTTATATACCTATTTTTCATAATATATATATATATATATATATATATATATATATATATATATTAAATTTATTTAAATTATTTGCTCTGGATTTACATTGAGCTCTCTGGATTTTATCCTCCTTGGGTTTACCCATAAAGATTACCTAGTTTTTCATAAACTAAATATATATATGTGTGTGTGTGTTTTTATATATATATATATATATATATATATATATATATATATATATATATATATATATATATATAATCTCAGTTATGTGCCATGTGTGATACACGCTTAGGCGATCATGTATCTTTCGATACATGACTGACGAAGGAGATTTTTCTTTCCCGCAGTATGTTGCCATTTCTTTCTGCGGTAGACCAGTTGCCATCCAATCCTATAGAAACCTGCTATTTACCCTTTACCCATAATTGGGAGAGAAGAAGAGAATCCGTACCTTTATTAGCACGTAAATAAATGTAATAGATTCAGATGGATTCGACTGCACAGCCCTCCTCCTCCCCCCCTCTCTCTCTCTCTCTATGTATATATATATATATATATATATATATATGAAGAAATATAGTCTTAAGATGTGCTATATTTATGGAATAAAGTGTTCAATATCAAAGATATGGTGGCCTGACGGTGGCCTGACGATTGCATTTAGCATGAAACAGACTGTCGTCTCTAAGTGTTGACTTCTATGTTCCCGGCAACAATGGCTTCTCAATATTAATCCGTCTTTAGTTTTAGTGTTTGTTAATCATTACCATCGGATTATCGGATTCTGTTTATCTCGATGAAACTCAAAACTTTTTAAATAATTCATCACTGTGTCTCTGCAAAGAAAATTGATTCATCAAAAGTATAAAGAAAGAAAAGACTTTTATTATTGTAACAGTTGTTTAAAGGGTTTTTATTCAATTGAATCAAATCTCAGATAATACTTTGCAGAACTCAAATTAACTCATGCGGCAAATATAATTAACTTTAAATTAAATGAATTCATTACTTATTGGGCTCTGGAGCCTTTATGCAATTTCATAATATTTTTAATATTTATTTTCTCATTTTCCATTGAACAACCGTAATCCATAACGTTAATTTTAAGTCATGAGTGGTGCCTATAACGAAAATAACGGGTCATTAAATATAATGAAAATGTATTTTCATTTTAATTTAATAATTAGATTTTTTACATGTTATATTTTAAAACAATTATGTCATGTGTCAAATATATAAAAGGCCTGCAATAATTTTAATTTAAAATAGGCTCTTTTGGTTGTATTAACTAAAATTTTAATAATAATAATAATAATAATGATCAGAGATCACAAGAACAGAATATGCTTTTTTAATCATATGGCAGATTGTAATGAATCTTTGAAGATCTCGAAAAATCTATCAAAATACAGGGATCGTGAAGTGGAAATGTAAAATATGTGACACATGAGGATACCAGTAATTCTAGTCGTAGTTGGATTGTTTGGAAAATGTTCCAACTGACTCATTGAAGGCATCTGTGGTAGCCCACGTTTTAAGGAAACAAAACATTTTATGTACAAGTACGGCTCACAACATTTACCAAGAGTCTTATCTATGTAACTGTGAGGGATTTTATTTTTTACAAAAATAATCGTGGTAAAATATCATGAAGATATTTCTGATTTTAGGTCTCTCGAGGGATATTTAAAAGAAAACAAAAGTAGTATTAATAATGATAATAATAATAATAATAAGAAGAAGAAGAAGAAGAAGTAGCCGATATTCTGCGAAGAGTTTTGTCTATTTAGATTTTTTTTAATAGCTGTCTTTTATTTAATTAATTGGAAACAAGAAAAAGAAACAAATTCTTCAGGTCAAAAAGAATTTTTAATAATAATAATAATAATAATAATAATAATAATAATAATCGCCCTGACATCACACTTGTGTAAAGAGCAACCAAGAATGGATGCTGATAACATTTGCGATAACTTGGGATAGGAATATCGAAAAGGTGGTGCAGGCGAAAATATAGAAGTACTCCGACCTGGTAGGAAAAAGAGGTGTTGTCTCTGTTTTGGTTGGTGCACTCATGACGAACGTCAAGGAACTCTCAGCCTCACAAGACACCTTGGGGATAGCTGCTATCATTGTGTGCTCAGTTGACAGCGCTGCTTGAAACAGCTTCAGAACCGAGGAAAGTGTTTGTCCCCAAGCTATAGATAGTCAGTTGAAATATGACGTCGCCAATAATAATAATAATAATAATAATAGTAGTAATTATTATTATTATTATTATTAAAGGGTGCAAAAAAGTAGTTTTGATAATAACCTCGAAAAGAAGCTGCTTTTATATTGGTTTTAAATGCTTTTACCGTTGTAGATAAAATACGGTTTTATTATTTTCATTATCCATATTAGTTGACGTCAGTAGATTTAAGCGAATTTTCATCATACAGGGATAAGTAAACATAGACACAACGTGTCATTTTGTAGGTTAGAAAACAATGAACAATATTTTACTCTTTTTTCCCTCTCCCTTTCTATTGATGCGTGTTTATATATATATATATATATATATATATATATATATATATATATATATATATATATATATATATAGTTGACTCTCCCGTCGAACTCGACGTATGAGGGTCAAGCATATCATTTTCCAGGAAACCGACAGCCCGACACCGGCACATGAGATTTGATTATAGTGGTGAAGGCTTCGTGCAGGACCATCCATTGTTCTAGTTCCACGTGATGTTCCTCAGGGACACATGGCCCAGTGGATACAGACGTTGGTTAGATCAAGTAACTAGACCCAAAGAGTTGTTAGTTCAGCAGTGGTGAAGCAAAACTTGGAAAGTTGAATTAAACGGAAATAACTGAGACATCTTGAAGAGGCGTGGCACGTAGAACTAGGAGAATCTCTCCCGGTGGACGAAATAAAGGGTTCGGTTCGAAATTTCAATCACCTGAAGAAGGCCAAATCGTACAACGGCCGAAACGTTGTGAATATGGCAATGAAGATGAGGATAAATATCCGAATAATGTAAATAATGCAAGTAATCATAATACTTTATCTCAGAGATATAAGCAGATTTTATTTACTGCTAATATTCTCTGGATGTTAACATTTTTTTGGGAGAGTCATTTTCTCACATGATCACGTGTGCCTGAGCAGGTGTCTGTAACAGGTATTGTCTAGCCGCCCTAGTAGAGAGGCATTCGTTCGGCCCGTCATTAATAAATAATAATACTCATGGAGTAAGACAAACCAATGGTAGCGGATCAGTTTTCAGTAAAATTATTTATTCCCACACTCCATGTTAGGGATATTTTACGTTTGTACGTAATTCGACTCACTTATCACCCTAATACTGAAACATTCTCTTAATAAGACATCTGTTGAAGTCGTGAAAAATGTAATTCATTTTATACAATACCAGATAATATCAACAAAGAAGTTATTTCATAGTTGACTAACTCTGATAATTTCATAATAATAAAGCTGGATAAGTTCTTGTCAAAATTATATAAATTTGAACGGCTTTAATTCCCTCTACAAAATGTCTAGTTGCTTTTTAAATCCTCTTTCTCTGGGTTGCCCAATATAAAGGCGTTTTAATAATTTTTCTCAGAATGCAATAAGTCGGAGTTTCTTGATAAAAAGGGAGCTAGAAAATCATTTAAAGTTTCAATAAGCGCGAAATTAATGAACATGTAGTCTTAGTGTGTAGATGGAAATTTTCCTCAAAAATATAAATACCTCCTCGTCTGGTAGACATCTGAGAATAATGCAATAAAGTCTGATTTAAAAGCTAAAAATAAAAGAAATATTTGAAATCATTTTTAAAATATGATTTAATTAACAAATTGCTGCTGAGGCAGTGTTGACAATAAGCTTGACATTTTTTTAATGCTAATATTCTCTGGGTGCTAATATTGTTTTGAGGGAGACGTTTACTCAGTTGATCATTTCACCAACATACTACGGACAAGACATTTTTCACGATATCTATTGACGATATCCGAGCGTAGGATTGTGGATTCGAGCCTTTCCGATAAACATTAGTCCTCAATGAGCGAACACATACACACTTTCTCATATGGACACACATCCTCACAAACGCGCATTTGGACATACAAATTATGACAGTTTACAATAGTGAAAAGAAATAAATGCCCTTATAAAATACACGTAGGATTATTTCTACAACATTTTGAACAGTGTCCCATGGAGTTTTTTATAGAGTAATTTTCTAAGAGTAGCTTCGTTTTCGCATGAGACTGAATGTATTGGGGCCCCTTGCGAGGATAGAATACATTACTCAGCGTACTAGCTATTCAAGCTTGCAAACCCTAGTCTATTAGATATAAACTAGGAGCATTACAGATGGACATAGAAAAATATAGAAAGTTGATTTTTTTCAGGGATACTCTTAGACCTACGGATCCAAAATATATATGGTCCTCAAAAATCCCTAGTCAGCTAAATGTTCGGGAGCCCATTATTCAAGATGGCCGCCTATGCCGAGTCGATACATATAACGTTTTAATTATTCAGTTAACAAACCTGTGTAATACCGCTTTTCGAACTAATTTGATGATGGCAAATCCAATTATGACCTTATTTTTTAAGATATAATCACAACTTGAACTAAAATATCTAAATTAAAATTCAAAAATTGCTTCCTAATATACGCGACTCCCAAATGTCTGAGTGGAATAAACCTTCATGGAGCCAGAAAGGTTCATGAGATGCTTTTAAACCACTCATCCTCATCTGAGAGTTTCTTACAGAGCGTGTGACTACCCAGGTGTCCCAAACAGTCGATGATCATCAAAAGGAATTATCTCTTTTTATCAGGTAGCTCTGGATCCAGTACTTGATGATTGTTTTTCATTCAGACAGGACGTACAGGGTATTGGTAACTTCACTTTCAGTGTGTTTAGACTACGATCCCTATATACTATTCTGGAGGGCATAGAGCCTATGCAAAATGCTCATGACTCACCCTAGATCTAATGAGGCGACTACCACAGATTATGAGTGAAGCTCAGTTTGACAAGTATACTTCGAGAGGATATTGGGCAGTTAGGCGGTCCCATGGATTCTTGTCCTGCATTTTCACAGACCAAACAATTGAACAAAATCTAATAGGAATACTCAGGACAAGAGGTGGTTTAGCTCATGGTCGGGGAATATCTCCAAGTACCCAGTTAATAATGGTCTGCATTCTGCCGCAAACTAGCCATGTGTATGTATCACTCGAAAGTTTCTGTGGCACACACGTTTCCAATACAGATCAACACAGGCCTATTGCTACTGCAAAGGATGTTGAATATTTCATCAAGTTCAGCTCCTACTTATACTCGTATTCACTATTTTCTTACAACGGAGAATATGCTACTAAATTTGTAAGCATTGCCACAGGAATTGTAGCCGCTTCATCTGACAATGCGGACAGTACGTTTTACCTTGGTGAGGAAGTTGCAGCAAGGCTGACCGGCACAATCTATGCTGACGCTAAAACCAGAAGAAATGTCAATTGGTTCAGCACATAACAGTGCAGAAGTTCGTGGTCAGCAGTGGGGAAATATAACCTCTCAATCTCTTCATGCGTTTAACATGCATGATACGGAACCACGCAGTGGTGCAAGGTCACCTAAACTATGAGTTCACTAAACAACCCTACTGCCCTTTATAAGAATGGTGCTATGAGGAAGAATACGAAAAGTGATTTTACAAAAGAGTTAAAATCCAGTGTGGAAAAATTATCAGCAGAAGCTTTATCAAACACCATGCATGTGATAAACGGAGGCAATCTTGTGCACAGTATGCTCTGGTCAACGAGCTGCACTTAAATGGATGTTTATGAGAACTATGTCAGTTATATGGACCCGATTCTCTTGTATGCTTTGATGGAGTACCCTGATTTAAGCACAAAGGTGACAGAACAAAGCCGCCGTGCCCAACGCTAGAATGTATCGCAAGGCATTCTGTTTGAACTGAGTTCGTAGGTAACCAGTAACTAACACTTTTAGAAAATCGTCAAAATAAATAAGTCAAGTCTCATTGCTAAATTGATGATGGTACTTACTGCTGCGAGCATAGCATGCCAGCAGAGTATAGAAAATGCAGGCTTTATAATGTAATATTACAGTTGAAGTTGCTGGTAGCACTCAAAATCTAGTTATAGTAATCAGGAGAGATCGACTTAATCGTCATGCTGGCTGATAAGGCTCTCCCGAATTTATACATGTAATAGGCCAGACATGCTATCTATAGCAAATACAGTATCAAACAAGCTCTTCATCCATGAGCAAGGGATAACCTGCTTGCTGCTCATGCAATTACTGGGTGAAAATTGGTATCCGTCCTCTACAGTATTGGGAAAAAGAAGGCTTTAAAAGTGCTTGTCGGAGAGGACTGGCAGATCCTTGACATCTTCAAAATGTCATATGATGAAAATGCCAGAGATGGTGAGATGTTTCTTCTCAGGATGTATTGTGCTAATGCTTGCTCAACAACTCTAGACAAGCTGAGGTTTATCTTGTATTTGAAGATGAAGACGTCAATTTCAACGTTTGATCTTGCCAATATTCCTCCAACATTAGTTATCTCCTGCTAACAGTGGATAAAGGCGTTGGTTAGATCCAGTGACAGACCCAAAGAAGGTGAGTTTATTACCTGGTTAAGGCAGTGGAAAACTTTCAGAGGGAAAATTAGCAGGAGATAACTGATAACTGACATCCATCAAACATGGCACGTGGAACTAGAACAGTCTACCCCAGTGATCGAAATAAAGGGTTTAGTTCGAAATTCCAACCACCTGAAGAAGGCCGGAGCGTACAACGGCCGAAACGTTGTGACAAATATGGCGACAAAGATGAGGACAATAGACCGACTAATGTAAATACCGTAAATAATACCTCATCTCAGAAATATAGACAGACTCTAGCGAGACAAGCTTGCTAAACATTACAGTACGTCGCGACTGCTAAGTCTAAGAGATATATGAAATACAAATTGCGTTTCTTTGTCATACTATCATGATTACGAAGATGGCGACATTACTATGATTATAAATTTGAATACTTTAAAGTGACGACTTTTGAAATACCATTTACTCGTAGGTCAACTTTCTTCAAAATCTGACGTGTAAGACAGGTTGAATTTAAAAATAAATAAAAAAATAATGCAATTAAATATGGTCATTATTCATTTTGACGATACTTTTTTTTGTTTTGTTGTTACCCTTTATTACATGTTTCTAGGTCGAATATTCACCGCCCATTAAAGAATGTAGCGTGGAATGGTTATAAAAAATAGCTTCCGACAAAACCTGAAATCCCATCTCATATCCCGAGAGTTCATTTTTAGTGTAAGACACCTGATCCATTTCAACCACGAAACCTCATGGATGGATTTATTAGACTAGAGCACTAATCTATCGTCATAGTGCCATTCAAATTCAGTTTTTTTTTTTTTTTAAAAATATGGCCGGTATTGTCAGTAGGATAATGTCATCCTGTTGTAATATAATCATTTAAGAGGGTTATATTTAGAATTATATCTACATAAAGTTTCATATTATATGCTCATATTATAAAGTAATAAATTAATCCTCCACTTACCTGGTTGGTCAAATAGTCATTGCATGTATTAAATTTTTTATATAAAATTCTTTTAAAGTATATGGTTCTTAATTATTTTTACTTTTTCCCCAAAGATTCGGCTACACCGCATTGTTTATCTCCCAAAACATAGTTGAGAAGGAGTTCAAATAGGTAAAATAAAATTAAGTTCACCATGAGCATAGCCGTGAAGCCACTGAGAAACAAAGGGTTACTGGGTGTGGAAGAATTAGAGAAAGAAACTTTACTTAGGAATGATAACAAAGGAAGAATAGTCAGAAAGACATTGTATAGTGATCGACATTGTATTTACATTTTTGTAGAATAAGGTTGACTGGAAAGCATGTAGCCTGAAGGGAGATCAACAAGTGAGAAGTGCGAGAAAAGAAGCCATTAACATAGAATTTACGGCTATATCTACACGGCTCAAGTGTAAACTGATGAGATCTTGACGTCAGGTCTAGTACTGCGCTTAAATTCATAAAGTTTAGGTACGATAGGTCATCGGAACAATTACCATGAAAGATTTTATAGAAAAGGCAACCTTACAGCGGTTAAAAATGACAAATGCCGAGATGCAAGATCAGGACCAATAATATTTATCTATATTACTGAGATGAGGTATTATGTACACTATTTACATTATTCGGACAATTGTACACTATTTACATTATTTGGACAATTGTCCACATGGCACAGTGGATAAAGGCGTTAGATCCAGTGACAGGACCCAAAGAGTGTGAGTTCAATACCCGGTTAAGGCCGTGAAGAACTTGGAGAGGGGAATTAACAGAAGATAACTGATAACTGATATCCATTAAATATGGCACGTGGAACTAGAACAGTCTACACCAGTAAGCGAAATAAAGGGTTCAGTTCCACATTCCAACCACCTGAAGAAGTCCGGAGCGTACAACGGCCGAAACGTTGTAATAAATATGGCGACAAAAATTAGGACAATAGTCTGAATAATGTAAATAGTGTACCAATAATATTGCTGATTCTTCTTTGGGATTTATCAAGGAGTTCTTGATAAATATCATTCGACCCAAACACAGAGATGTGGAACAAAGGCTTGAACGCAATCCTCGTTATTGATACTTCATTTGAGTTACCCCTTAAACATTATTGCAGAAAATTGTGCCCACTTATATATCAAGTTTTGTTTACTTTGGCAGGTAGCCATAAAATTGCGTCATCTAGTGAGGATCGAATTCATTAAGCAGTATCAACCGTCTTTTTAACAAGCTCGTTTACCATTTCCACTCTTCGGAGGAGTCGGGTATTTTACTAGGTTTAAATTAGATTGAAATAAGCGTGGATAAAACTTTCGGCAGCCGTAAGGTTTCTGTGATATTTGCTCGCTACGCAGAATTGGGTCCACTTCGAAGAAACTAGTTAGATAACTTAATATGATGCAATTTCAGATCTAGTAAGGATCGAACTCACTTCGTTTTTTATGCGATTCTCTTCAAGGATGTCCGAAGAGATCATAATTTACTACAGATCTTTCTGCAAAATGCCATACGCTGATAGGAAAAATAATGGAGCGGAATCCCTTTACCATTTTCAGAGTTTGGAATTCAGTTTTCTTTTTATTTCAGACTGGTTCGTACGCAAGGCTATAGAACACAGTCTATCCGGTTATTTACTTATATTAGTAAAAAAATCGGAGAGATTCTTATCATAGCCTCTCAGATTACTAGATGTATATGATTTACTGCTTAGGATTTGTATTAAATAAAATAGAAACTTGTGATAAAAGATTGATTATTACTAATGCATTTTCCTTGCTCTGATATTGTATGATAATAGGAATTTATAGTCAAAAGAATAAGGGCATTCACCCACTTTTTTCCTAAAAGGCGAAAACCCAGATCATTTTCTAATGTCTGTAACTAGATCAAGATCTTTATTTTTTATATTAAAATCCCCCAGACTAAATCCCCTTGTATCATATTTCTATCAAGGTTAAATCCATAATAAATGCAAATGAAGTGTATTGAAGGCCTTATACAAGTTAAGTCATTTGCTTATTGATTTAATGTCTTCTTTGCGAAATCGTCAAGACTGTTATGTAATATAATAATATAATTTGCCTTTGACTGACTCGTCCATTTAATTTATGATTCATAATGAACCCGATAAAATAGTACGTCAGCTCGCTCCCTTTCTCTGTGTGCCATGGCTTTTAGGACGTAAGAGATAATTGATCCCAACAGCTTCCATTCTTTTTTAACTATTACCAATACTTTCACATTTATCATATCCCTTTATCTTTGTCTTAGTTTTTCCAACATCCATTTAATCATTCAACTGATGGATGTCTACTTTATTAATGATTAAATATTATATAACTGTTTTTTTTTTTCTTGCAATTCGTGACCAAAACATCTCATTTATCCACCTGTAAATGTCCTGCAAGTTGATCTGCTATCGGTATTCCACCTTCTTTCAAT
>CAHIKZ030000380.1:1677500-1735000 GCA_903632075.3 Acanthosepion pharaonis | reverse complement strand
TCATTTTTATCTCAAAAGAAAGAAAAAACTTACAGACTAAAACAATTTTCTAGCTTTAAATAACATTCAAAGGGTTGATAAACCGTAAAAAATGAATAAATCAATTTATAAGTAAACTACCAGCCATATCCAGCTGATCAAAATGCATTCAATTAGAATGGAGCAAAAATAGCCTCATGTTTAGATATAACAGTGTCTATCTTCTTCAATTACTTTAAAGTACTTTCATTAAAAAAAAAAACAATTTGAATTAATGCAGTTACTGATGTAACAGATGTAGCCTGTATTTATGCAATCAAAGTTAGCCAAGGACATGAAGGGGTAAAACAGACAACATGAAGACTCACTTAAGACCACAATTATTTTGGTGTTTTTGAAATTCAATTTGTCAGTGTGCTACCAGGGAATGTATAAAGTAATTGTTAAGTTTTATGAAAATTGGTTGAAAGATCAACGAAAAATAAGAAAGAAACCAGTAAAAATCGAGATTTTTCGCTATTTACACGGGTTCTTCATTATATGGGTGGACTCAGTTATCAAGGTAAATGACTGTTAAACTTATTGTTGGCTACAATTGAGTGAAGTTTGTATAAGAGTGGAAATTGAGGGTGTTTTTAGTTTAAAATTTGTGTTGAAATCGATTTTTCGTTTTTCGCGTTTTTTCGTGGTTTTTCTCTAAACGCAGTGGCGTAGAAATAAAAATTCGGTATCGTTGAGCTCGTCATGATGTAAGTAACCTACATACCGAGTTTGATCGAAATTGGAGGGAAAAAGTTAAATTTATCGATTTTTGATCGGCTTTATCGATTATTTTTTTTTTTTTAAATATCAATTCTTTACCCGAAGAAGCTATCTCTTACATTGTACAATGAATGTGCCAAGTTGATACTTATTGTTAAGGATTTATGTGCTATTGATTCTCAGAGTCATTCCTCTTATTCTTCATTCCGCCTTTTACCTTTTCTTCTTATATAAAAGAGGAATTGTTAGTTTAAACTTCTCAGTACATATGGAACTCAGGTGTCAACAGTTTTTAATATTTTAACGCTGATTATACATTTTTATCGCCTGTCTTTGTGGTTTCTGGGAATGTAGAAAATGTCCATTACATCTTAGCTTTATTTTTACTGCTTTTAAGAAATTGTCCATTTTTCTGTCTGCGGTAAGTCACTAACGATTCGGAAGTAAGGAATATGTAATTCTCTTTCTTTTATTCATTCATTTTTCATTTAGCCGCTAAGTGGCATCCATAGGTTCTCAGTCATTTCCAGTCTACACGTGATCATCTATGGACAGAATTCCTTCTTTATTTCCTTTCGCGGTATCCATTATTGTCGCACGTATAAGCCAAGGAGAAGTACTCCTCAAATTAAGTGTCGCTATAAAATTTATTATCTGACCGTTGTTCTTCACTTATGTTTATTACATAGAATATATATGACAATGTTTATTTAATAATTTTTAGTTGGACACTGGTAGCAAAATGTTAATTGCTAACACAGAAACTATCGGCATCAAAGTCATCTTATTTCATTACTATTTTTCATCAGGCCATGATACTCATGCCAAACAAAAATGATTTCACGTTACATCGTGCTCGGTATCTCAACTAATTCACCAAAAAATTACAGTATAGCATTATAAAAAAATGTCCCAAACTTAATAAAAGCAAGTTTTTATCGTCAAAATGTTTATGTAATTATTAAGAAGAAAGACCAAAGTATTTTTTGCTTATTTAATTTTTTCATCTTTTCTAGCACGTTTTGTTTAAAATCTTGATTTTTTTTACATTAGCGTTTTAAGTTTATTTACCATTAATGTTTTAGTGCCTTTTTTCAGACGAAAAACACATTGATTTGGAAATTCTCATAAAAATCAAGTAATTGTCGGATTCTCACAAAAATCAAATAATTGTCGGATTTTAATGAAATTTAGCAGAACTTATTCACAAATGAGTTCTGGTAAAAATATATTTTTTACATATGTTACCACCCCTTAATTTATTTTATGAAAACTCTAGAAATTCGACGACATGCCTTTTATGACTTATATTAGTTAAAAGCAGAAAAATTCGAGAATATAAATCATCGATTTTTTGTAAAATTGAATTGCACAGTTACTGAAATTTCAGCTCTGAATTGTAACATCAAAATCTAATAAAGTTAAAACATCATTTAATTAGAAAAGCTTTTAATGGATTTTGTGAATAATATATTTTAAGGACATAATGTATGAAAGAAAAATATTTTTCCGGTGAAATTTTTCTTGGAATTGTATTTTCTTTTTTTAAATTTTAAATACAAAATGTGATAAATTGTTAAATATTTTTAAATTAAGTTTCAATTCCTGCAGTTTAAAGAATGCTGTTCTTAAATAGATTTATTTTTACAGATCATAAATTTGAAAGCTTGTTACAACCTGCAACGCACAGGTATATTTAAAAAAAATATTACACTCTTTTTGAATGTGCATAAAAACTTTTTTTTCCAAATATATGGATTATCGCAAGTAAGCTTAATGTCACGTGTTTTAAGAGTTATTTCTCTTGACGTCAATAAACTGATTTCAGAAAATGTTAGTTTTCGTATTGCGAACATTTGTTGAATTCTCTTTCTGACTTTGACCATCATCGTCGCATTTTCAAAGGTTGATTTTTTTCATCCTATTTTAATAAATATTTTAATTTATTTTTTAAATATAATAAACTCGTTGTTTTTCAGTGATAAACATATTGCAATTAATAATTATTTTCTTTTCTTTTTTAATTTCGATTCTAAGGACAGAAGCAAAACAATTAATATTCAAAATAAGGGAAATTAAAAATTAAGGCATTAAAAAAAGAACATTTCATAAAAATGAGAGGTACCGATAATTACTGTATACCGAGCTTATTTATGAAATTTTATGGTATCATTTTTATTTATTAATTTTTATAATACCTAAGGTGTGAAAATGTTTTCAAAACTGAGATATGAAAAGAAAATTAATAATAAATAAAGATAATACTATAAAATTTTATTTCACTCTTAGTTATGAAACATTTAAGTTATTTTATTGTTAGTATTTTAAATCTTATTTTCCAGAAATCATCTTCAACTGTAAGGTTATAAATATAAAGTACAAAAAGAAATTAAAAAAATATTAAATTTCTGAAAGTATTTGTTAATTTTCAAATTACTGTGTTAAATTTAAGATTGGAAAAAATTAATATCATTTCTGTTCGACGTCCGATAACTTCCCCTGAACTAAGCTGTCAATAAATCGATTTAACTGTCAATTAACATCTTCAAAACAAATCACTCCGGTTTTGCATATGCTTTCTACTGGTATTCCACTGATGCAACCCCACAAAAAAAAAAAAAAAAAAAAAAAAACAAGATTTTTAAGCAAAATTTCGAATGTTCTACCAAAGAATGAAAATTTTAATAAAATTATCAAAAATTACTTTGATCTTTTCTCTTAATGATAACATAAACATTCAGACAATTTTTTTTCTCATAAAGTTTGGGGCCTTTTTCCCCTCATGGTATGCTTTTTTTCAGCGAATTAATCGAGATCGTACTTATTACAAACAATAATATCTGTATAATAATAACGGACAATAATTAAATGTAATTCCACAATCCGAAGTAAGTAAAATAAAGTGAGAAAATAGTGTCACTAGATAAAGAAGAATTTAAAGGCGAATGTTTTTTTTCTGTCTGTAATTTCAGTGCAAGACACTGTCATACTTCACTCGAAATCAAAATTATTCAATTCGACATCGCCAAAACTCGTGATGGATCAAATCTCGTGATGGATCAAATCTCGTGATGGATCAAATCTCGTGATGGATCAAATCTCGTGATGGATCAAATCTCGTGATGGATCAAATCGCACATTTTATGTAGCAAGGGAAAACTTTCTGCGAAGCAATGTTGTTTTATCTGCATTATTGGTTCGTATGAACCTTGTGGATTAGATTCAATATTTATCCCTTTGAGCCCTGGCCACCTCTTTAAAATGACGCAATGTCCAGACATCGGTTGAACAGTGGTAGAAAAAAATCACTTAATGCTCGACTACCGGTTGGATGGTGGGTAAACATTTGTAACTATTTTTATATTTACCTTGAAACATTACATACGCGAATTTCGACTCAGGAGCCCAGGCAGAAGGGCTAAAATTGTTCAGGAACATCGGGTTCAAAGGGTTAAACTTGCTTCGAACAATACTGAAATACGAAAGAAACGAAGAAAAATTAATTATTCAAAAGCAAGATTGTAATTAAAAATGTAACCATGGCAGCTACTACTAGTACTACTACTACTACTACTACTACTACTACTACTACTACTAAAACAAATAATAACAAGAAAGACCAGTACAAATCACATGGTTTCCTATTTGAATTTTCTGATGAATCTTAATTCTTAAATTAATGATTGAATAAGTAGCTTACAAGTTCATTGGTTATAAGATACCTGCAGAAATGCCTTATTGCATCGTGTGAACTTTAAAACTTTAACAGAATATTGCAATAACAATAGGAAATGGTAATGTATGGATTTATTTAAAGCTGTAAGAGGGTACTAATGAAAAGTTTTGAAATTGACATGTTTTTCCATGTCACTGAAATAGACGTGATCATATGTGCTTCTTTTTTATTTCACTTTCTTTTCTAAACCGAACAGCGACTTTGGTATGGCTTTTCCATCTTTCCTCGCAGTCAAATCGGAAATGTCCACTATGTCGGTGATATTTTGGCAGAGCGTAACGTACGTGTTAAGTAAGGAACAAACTTACAAGCATAATAATAATAATAAGATGAAGAAGATGAATAAGAAGTAAGGAAACTAGAAATTGCCATGCACACTTACTGAAGAATTGTGTTAACCCGAAATGCAGATTTTGTGATAAATGTCAAGAAACGATTGACCATATTGCATTAGTTTGCAGAAAGTTAACAGCGGCTGAATACAAAAATCCGGCATGGTAGATGGGCCAATATTTGCATTTGGAAAATATGCAACTTTTACAAAAAAAGAAACTGCAAGAAACTTTTACAAACATCACCAAGTCCCAGTTAGAAATATAGGAACAACCTGTAACAATTTTGTGGATTTTACAATACACACAGGTATAACACTCAAAGCTAATCGCCCAGGCATCGGGATCGAAGACCACAAAAACAGAATGTGCGTTCTTATTGGCAGTTCCTGCAAAATGCAATATATATTTGAAGATCTTCAAAAAAAAACTATCAGAATATAAGGATCTTGAACTGGAAATCTAAAAAATATGGCACATGAGAACATCAAGAGTTCCAGTTGTAGTTGGAGCCCTCGGATCAATTGGAGAAGATTTCGATAGACTCATTGAAGGGATTACTGGTAGGCCATGGCTTAAAGAAATACAAAAAGAAAAAAAAACTACTCATAGGTACAGCTCACACATTACGAAAAGCTTTATCTATGTAAAATGTATGTGGTCATTGAAAATATCATGAAAACATTCCTGACCTTAGGTCTCTGGGTAGCACCCGGAAAGAAATGTGTATAGAACAGAAATGAAAGGAAATTATTATTTAATAATATTAATAATAATAATAATAATAATAATAATAATAATAATAATAGCTCACTAAAGCCAATTGACGTTAATATGAAATACCGAAGTTCGATAACTTAACATAAAAGAGTGAGCCAATATCTGCATTAATAGGCAGAGTTTGCGGAAAGGAAACTGCAAGTATTTGGCATGAACACCACCTAGACCCGGTGACTGACATAGGACTTTTATGGGACTTTTCAATACACACATGCAAAACAATCTAATTGCCCAGTGATCAGAGACCACAAAAACAGTAAATGATTTATTAATATGGCAATCCCATCAGGCTGTAATGTATCTTTGAATACCTTAAAAAAAATTATCAAAATACAAGGACCTTGAAATAGAAATCTTAGAAATGTCGCTCGTGAGAACATCAACAATTCCATTTGTAGTTAGAGCCGTCAGTTTGATTGGAAAATGTTCCGATAGATTTAGGGATTCCTGGTACCCTTGGTGTGAAGAAATACAAGAAATAATAATTATTCACATTTTCAGCTTACATCTTACGAAGGGCTTTATCGATGTAAAATTTGTGTGATCTAAAATTATTTTTGTTGTTGCTATTTTTTTTTTTTTTTTTTTTTTGCTCAGTGGCTGTCATGATACCATTTCTGACCTAAGCTCTATTGTTGGGACACAGAAAGAAATGAGTACAGAATTTTGTCACTATTGTTTGTAACGAAATGAGTGGACATAATTCAAGGTTCACAAAAGATAGAAAAAGGATCATTTAAAAGGATATCATTTTAGGATCTGCAACCTTTTAATCTCAAACATGAACCAAAAAAAGGTCAAGCATAGGCCTAGCGTACATACTCCAGATATCCACAGCTGAGTTTAAGGTACTATTGAATGCAAAGTTGTTGATAACTCGTGCACATTTCTCCTGGGTGATAATCTCAGTGATGGCTGATTTCAATGCAGCAATGGTGTGAGGGTTGCCCTGGTAGATGATATGGGGGCGGGTCAGGTCAGGCTTGTGAGGTGCCCATTCCACGTCAGCATTTGGGCTGATGAGACGCTCCCCAAACTTTTCAAGGAGCTATGCCATGGTAATATTAGCAGTGTGGGGAGTCACGCGCTCCTGCTGGAACTACTGTTCCTCCTCATCAAGTTCCTCAAGCTCTTCGATCTCTCCCCATCTGAGAGGACGCTGCTTTGTTTCAACAATTGTGAAACACTCTGTATATACCAGAAATCAAAGAAAATAATAATAATAGTGATGATGATGATGATGTGGCACATGGGAACATTAACAAAGAGCCCTAAGATTGGTTGGAAAAGATTCCAGTAGACTAATTGAAGAGAATCCTGGAAGTCCATGCCTCAAAGAGATACAAAAAATTGTTCTCACAAGTGCATCCCACCCTTTACGAAGGGCTTTATCTATATCTATCTATCTATCTATCTATCTATATATATATATATATATATATATATATATTACGCCAGAAATCAAAGGAAATAATAATAATAATAATAATAATAATAATAATAATAATAATAAAGGCTCACTAAAACGAATTGACGTTAGTATGGAATACCGAAGTTCGATATCTTAACTACAGAAGAATTGTCGACAAAGAGTGTGTTTAAAGTTTCGGTTTTCTCACTTCCCGCTCCGCAAAGCCCACACATTTCTCGTATACTAGGAATGAGCTATAATTAAACGAATGCTTGGCTTTGTTTAATGCTCCTTTTCGCCTTGGCCCTCTCACAGCGGATCAAGATGCAGAAGCCCCCAACGGAAATTATGCAAATTTTCTTTTTCTTGTTACTAAGACTGCCAATTATAAACTCAAATGGACCGGTAGAAAGGGGGCCCTCCATGTAATGTAAGATCGGCCTGGAATAGGACATTAAAATATTGCCGCTCAGACGTAAATCTCCTGTTAAAACCTGTAACCGTGCTATTATTTATTTTTATTGTTGGCAACGTTTATGATGAGAGCTTGGCTATAGGTCAGTCGTTGCAGCATTGGCCGAGAACCAACAAGCTTTACTACTCAATCATTGAAATTCTACCTATGTCATAGTGTAATGTCAGGGAATCTAGTCTCGAAAGAAGAATGAGAAATGTGCATTCTTCATTTGAGCCTATTTACTCATGGCTTTGTAGCAAAACTACCCCAAACGGATAGGCATGAATAGATTGGTAACAATAGGTATGTACAGACTGATATCACTAGGTAGGAATGAATAGACTGATATCACTAGGAAGGGATAATAGACTGATATCATTATTTAAGGATGAATAGACTGACATCGCTAGGTAGGGAGAATAGATTGATATCACTAGTCAGGGATAAATAGAATGGAATCACTATGTGGAGAATAGAATGATATCATTAGTTAGAAATGATTGGACTGATATTTTTAGTTAGAGTTGAATAAACTGTTAGCAGTATGTAGGGATGAATAAATTGACATCACTAGACAGGAATAAATAGACTGATATCACAAGGTAGGGATGAATAGACTGATATCACAAGGTAGCGATGAATAGACTGATATGACTAGATAAGAAAGAATAGACTGATATCAGAAGGTAGGAATGAATAGACTGATATCACGAGGTAAGGATGAAAAGACTGATATCACTAGATAGGAATGAATAGATTGATATCACAAGGTAGGGATGAATAGACTGATATCACAAGGTTGCGATGAGTAGACTGATATCACTAGATAAGAATGAATAGACTGATATCACTAAGTAGGAATGAATAGATTGATATCACAAGGTGGGGATGAGTAGACTGACATCACTAGATAGTGATGAATAGACTGAAATGACTAGATAGGAATGAACTGATATCTTTAGAAACAAAGGACTTCAAAAACTGGACAGGATATATTTTGAAGGCAAGAATGACAGAGGCAAACAGCGTAGAACATTTTAATCATTTCAGACCAAGTAAGGAAATAAAATCACTAAGACGCAAGGTTTTACTGAGTCTGAAAGAATAGAAGATAAAGTAAAAGTTAATTAAAGAGATATGAAAAAGTATAGGAATTTCCCCTTTCTTAACCCAATATAAACGCCCCCAAAAATTGAAGGAAAATGGTTAATTCTTTGATTCACGTCAATAATTATAACAATGACATTAATGCTTTCCTTTACCCTAATTTCAAAATAATATTACTTATTTCTCTGTATAAATTCCTTTCCTGTTCATAACCTTCAAAGATTTTGAATATTTTATAAAGATTCTCAAACTTAAACTAACGCATAATGTTCTTTTTGGGGGCACAATGCACATTTGATTGAATAAATGCGGGTTTTAAAAAATTTTCACATCGACATTATTTTTTAACTGATAATTTTAAATTAACATTGTATCTATAGATATAGCTCTCTCTATATATATATATATATTACCTATATATATATATATATATATATATATATATATATATATATATATATATATAATAAAGAAATATAGTCTGAAGATGTGGTATATTATGAGATAAAGTGCTCAATATCAGAGATAGAGCATGTGTAAATATAAAAGTGAACGTAGAAGTCAACACTTAGAGGCCACAGTCTGTTTCATGCTAGATGCAATCGCTAGGCCACGAGTGCTGTTATTTTTCTCGGCAAAGTTTGCTTGGAGGAAAAAAAAACTATCATTACTTTCCCAGACCAAAATAAATTATTAAATAAAAGATCCGAGCTCATCTCATAATGCAAACATGAAAACAAATTTTTACTACGTTACTTAAATATCGAAAACGGAAAAAATTAAATAAAAAGAAATAAATAAACAAAATGACAATAAAATAACCAAAATAAATTAACTCAAACAAATTACGAAATCACACCTGTTAGAATAGACGAAATAGAATAACAAATAAGAAAAAACAAAAAAAATCAATAAACCAAAATAAATAAAGTAAATAGTAAACAATTTAGCAAACCATTATGACCAAAATGTTAGTTGGACTATAAAAATCAAACCAAAAATCGGACGGAAAAAAGATTAGCTATAACTGTTATATAATGATAAAAAAAATACTACGTCACTTAAAAATCGAAAACTGAAAAGAGAAAATATACAGTATAACAAATAAATAATAAGTAAAATAAATTGACCTAAATTCATCCAAATAAATAAAGTAACAAACTGAACCCGATAAACTAACCGTTAGAAAAAACAATAAAGATAACAATCCAGATAAATACATGAAATAATAAACATATTAAAAACTGTTCCCGCTAAATTACAACAATCAACCCCAAAATTGAATAAATAGCTTTATCTCCCCAAACCAAAACAAAACCATTAAATAAGCGATATAAACCAATTTTTACTACGTTAATAAAAACACCGATTAAAATAAAAATAAAAAATATATAAATAAATATATAAGATAAGAAATAAAAATAAAAAATAAAATAAAAATAAATAATAAAAATAAATAAAAACAAGCAAAAATAATTTAACCCAAATAAATAAATAAACAAATGAACGACTTCCGTTAAAATAACCGCCCAAATTGACTACCCACAACTGCACAACTGATCGTATATATATATATATATATATATATATATATATATAACCGAGAAAATAACAGCATTCGTGGCCTACAACGATTGCATCTAGCATGAAACAGACTGTCGCCTCTAAGTGTTGACTTCTATGTTCACTTATGTACTTATATAAGTTGATAATTAGAACAGCATCAGTTGGCGACAGTCTGTTTCATGCTTAAATGTTATATTTACCAACCTCAAGTAAATACTTTAAGTAAATACTCTCTATCTCTAAAAGTGTGATTGTGCCCAACGCGCATATATATATATATATATATATATATATATATATATATATATATATATATATATATATATATATATATATATATATATATATATATATATATATATATATATATGTATATATATATATATATATATATATATATATATATATATATATATATATATATATATATATAACCAGATATAAGAGAGTTGTCCGAGAGAAGAAGTCTCTTATATCCGGGTTTCTTATATCCGTGTTTGGTCTATTTTGTTTAGGTAAGTATGGGAACACTTTAGGACCAGAGAAAATCTCTTATATCGGGTTCCTCTCTCTCTCTATATATATATATATATATATATATATATATATTGAGAGAGAGAGAGATAGTCATTTACCGTGTTGGAATATATCAGTAATAGTAACGGTTTCCTACAGTAGCAACTTCGATTGTCACTGAATGATTGACACGTGTGAACTTGCACTGTGCTGTAAGGTGTAAATAAATATATATATGTATTCGCAGTGGACAATGTTATATACATTGCCGTTTGATTTATATGTCTGTCTGTAAGGGTGTGCCGGACCCAATGAGTTGAAATAATCGCTGAAGGCTTTTGTCCTAGCTACTCGCTGTTTTTAAGTACAACTGTCCCCCTTTGTTAACGAAAGGCGATTACGTTTGGGACATCATCATATATAGAACATTTTCTGATTGTCCCGCCCGGGGCTTTCATTGGATTTGCTAATTTTGTTTTTATCTACACACACACTGCCAGTTACACACACAGATATATATATATATATATATATATATATATATATATATATATATATATATATATATATGGTGTGTGTGTGCAATGTGCGTTTTGTGTATATATGTGTGTGCGTATTTCTTCTAACTTGGTTTCTCTAAAGATGGCAATATTTATGAATGAATTGTAAATTGTTTTGTGCTATGTGAAAAGTATGAATCAGACTATATATATATATATATATATATATATATATATATACATGCGTCTAGCATGAAATAGTCTGTGACCTCTAGTGTTGACTTCAATGTTCATTTATATATATATATATATATATATATAAACATACATACTTATATACAAGATGACTGACAAGGCAAGGCGATTAAGGTACAAGTGATTACTTTTCTGGACATATAGTGCAACCACTGAATATTATATATAGTTTTTTACCTCTCCAGAAAAATACTTGTGTATAGTGTTACCTGTCACCGGAAAAGCATGAGTTTTTAAAGTCTTCAAAAGATTTATCCGCGTATAATGCGACAGCCATCATCTTTGCATAAAAAAAAAAAATTATACCTTTTTTATGTCGATATATTTATCTATGGTACGATGTATAGATATAGTAAACTGGTCGATCTGACTCAGTTTCCTAAAGAGGAACAGATTTTGGACGTATCCTTTATGGCCGAATCTGGCGACTTTCAGCACAGAAAGTGCATGCATTCTCTTAGAGTCTCACTCTCCAAACAAAAAAATAATGAAATTCTTACATTGCCGACATATGCATTACACTCTCTCGAAGGTTAACCTGTCACTGGTCGATACTCATCGCTATCCATGCACATATCGACTAGCTCAGCACGAATGACTAAAATACATCTATCAACATAAGGCCAATATTAGTAGATATTACGAACGTACGCTAAAGCATCTAATCCAAGATTCGAAAACATTAGAAGCTATTAGTATACAAAATAAAAAGTCAGCATTAAATAAAACACACGAGACGGTATCTTAAATCGCATATAAATATATTTGATAAACACACACACACATATATATATATATAAAATTGCATTCCTCTCTCTCTCTCTCTCTCTCTCTCTCTCTCTCTCTCTCATATATATATATATATATATATATATATATATATATATATAATCGTATTTCTCCATAGGTATGTTGTCAGCATAGACTAAATCAAACTTTCAACTTTCCAAAGAGTAATAGTTGTTGACAATGGCATATGATAGCTACACACGAAGATGACATTACTTCTTGAAAATGACTGAAATGATCGAAAATACTTGAATCTCGGAAAGTTTATATATTATGCAGAGGGATTATAAGCTAACTCCCTGTTTTATGTATGATGGGATCTCCCATCTTGTTAAAATTATATTTAGACGGTATAGCACATCATATATAAAATAGGAAATTACTTTTTAATCACCGTACACTCACGCACCCCCCCATATATATATATATATATATATATATAGTTGCATGCGCACACATATATATAAAGTACATATATGAATGAAAAACGAGAGGAAAACTATACTTAGTTTAACTTTAATATTTATGAGCGTTCTTAAATTAAAAAAAATAAGTAACTGTCAAATATATATTTGTTGCAAAATAAAACCATCAGATTTGCCTTGATAAAGTCCGTTAAATGAGGAAACACGACGACTAAAACCTAAGTAGTTTTCCTCTCGTCTTTTCTTTCATTTTGATTCTTCTACAGATATACTTCATCTGAGAATATTTACACACACACACACACACACACACACACATATATATATATATATATATATTCTGTTTCGTGCTTTAGCATGAAACATTCTGTGTCTTCTGTGTGTTGACTTCAATGTTCAGTTTTATATGTATGTATGTATGTATGTATGTACAGAGAGAGAGAGAGAGTTAATCAGACAAATTGGAAAAGGATTTCAACTATACATTATACCTCTTATAATCGGCGTCTTAATTCTTGCCTGAAGATCTCAAACATAGGAGGCGAAACACGTAGTTAAAAATACTTTTTTTTCCAATTTCTTTCCTAATCTACATTTTTTATCTAGTTATTATTCTGCATCCCACTAACACCCATAGTATGGTATATATATATATATATATATATATATATATATATATATATATATGAGCGAGCGACAGTCTAAAAATAAATAACAAAACGTAAAACATTGTTGTGACGCGTTTTGTTCAGAAAAAATGTTTTCAGTCGAATAACGGTTATTGCTCCAATAAGAAGGAAAATAAAGCAACAACGCTGAGTAGACTTTACATGGAACACGTAAAGATACAGAGACTTAAATTTCAGCTTTCTAATGTAACAGTGTACTATTAAATTACTGTCAGAGTGAAATTATCCGAAACTGATGACTATATAGTACTGAAATGTATTTCCGCATATCATTTACTATAAAAGCAAGGAAACAGATAATGAAGAAATGTATGTTTCAAAAATATATTTTCATACGCGTCATCGTTCATTTTCAGCAGGACTTTTTTCGGGTCCTGTAACTGAGTCATTTGATTTGAATTGATTTGTTTCTCGTACATTTGTAAAGTAGAAATACATTATTTTTCAACGCAATATAAAAGAAAAGAAAACGTGAAAATAAAAATTCAATTACTGATATCCCCTGAAGTGTAGACGGAGCGATTGCTGGAGTTTCCGTCTACGCAACCTGAGTCAGTATGCTGAATGTAACATCAGTCAGATAAGTGACAAATTTTACATTTGTATCAGTCCTATGCATATAACTAGAGAAGAGACAATTTAGAATTAAATAAACATATTGAAAGCCTGTTATTGTATTCATTTCGTGGATTCGGTGTAGACCACAGGACGAATCTAATATCAGTTTTAACATGACACGCATACATTCTTATATACGTACGTGCGTTCATACATACTATGCCTGTGTGAGTGAGTGAGTGAGTGAGTGAGAGAGAGAGAGAGTGAGAGAGAGAGAGAGTGAGAAAGTGAAGGGGAGTAGGAGAAAGAGTAAAGGCATTTCCTTCAAAAGGTTGTATTCAACTGTGCCTTTTTGACATTATTTCTGTATATTTAATTTAATTTCGCAAACTAGTTAACAGTTTGAATTTTATATGAAGTACTGCAGGGAAAACTGAATACATAAAGACGTGTTATATAATATTTATATTCGATGTCATTTCTTTATGCTATCTAACGATGTTGACATTATTTAGCCAATGACGGCGTTAAGATTTCAATTTTCATTCTCCCTTACCCAAAATCCCGAGGGAGATAACTCTATTTGACATTCTTTCCAGATTATGTCCCTTGATAAAAAAAAAACAAGCACTTAAATTACCTAAAAAATAAAAAGAGATTAAAACATTTTTTTCTTTTATTATGTACAACGAAAGGAAAAATAGGAGAGTAACAGCAATAAAAGTATGTATTTGAATATATTTAAATATTTTGAAATATATTTGACAAGTTCAATGTTATTTAAATATACAAGTATTGTTATTTTCTATTTTAAGATAATGCTTAGATTAAGATTAGCCGTGTGAATTTTAGAATTGTTTCTATTTTCATCCTAATCTCAGTTTATCCTGTTACAAACATGAAACCTCAAGAGAGATCACTCAGTGAAGTCCGAAATGAAAGCAATGTCATGCACGATGAGCCATTATCAGTAATAACACTACTCAGGCGAGCAGATGAATAATTATTTATTGCTTGTCGATATATGCGTGTAATTAATTACTACCAAACATCATGAATCTTTTCTGTTAATTCACCCCAAAATAAATAAAAAAAAAAAATTATATTTATTAAAATTCACACCAAATTCTCCCAGAGCGAAACTCTTCCACCGTACTCCGGTTGGGTTGACTTTTGCGACCACCCCAAATGATTTGATTCCGATATTTCTAAATGTGGGCTTCACGTTCGCGCTTAACCCGATGAACAAGCCAAATATAGATTTTTATTCATTTTTTTAAATTGTAAAAAATTCTTCTAAGTACCTCGAATATCATCCGTACTTACGAAATGTGAATAAGGGTAAAGTTGTTACGAGACAAGGGAAACATATGTTGATTTAAAATTTATAATTTCAAAAGAGAACTTTGATTTAAAATTATTTTCTTAATTAATATTTGCGATAAGTAACTTTATATTATTTGGGGTGAATTAACAGAAAAGATCCAACAATGTTTTCATCGTTAAATATAAACTTAATAAATAAAGCATACCGATACAAAAAATTCATAGCCAATTGAATATTTTCTCAGTACTAATACACAGAGCTGCAAATGAAGGTATAAAGTACGTACGCACAAAGCGTATGACATTAATTATACGAACATATCAATATAATCTGTCTATATTTCTGAGATGGCACAGTGGATAAAGGTTTTGGTTAGGTCCTGTGTGAGTTCAATACCTGGTTAAGGCAGTGGAGAACTTGGAGAGCTGAATTAACAGGCGATAATTAATAACTGACATCCATCAGACATGGCACGAGGAATTAGAACAGTCTACCCGAGTCTACCCAAAGTGTGTAAGTTCAATACTCGATTAAGGCAGTGGAGAACTTGGAGAGGGGAATTAGGAGATAACTAATAACTGACATCCATTAAACATGGCACGTGGAAATGAATGATGAAGAAGCCAACATGGTGTAGCAGTAACAAAGTCAACAAATAATGTGTATAGTCCTCGAAAACTTTTGGTTCGAGAAAGATTTCCCCAAAATTTAGCCGTTGAAGAAATAAATCAATCGGTCACTCAATCAAAACCATAAACATATATAGAGAGAAATGTCAATTGCTTGTTAGATTCTTTGAGTAAACTCAGACTTTTTTTTTCTTTTATTTGCGACGCCCCTTTATATTGTGGATGATTTCGACTCTCTCCTATTTCCTATGCTTAATTGCTCTAAGCAGTGTTTGTCTACTTGCTATTCCTAAAAGTTCCTGTTCTACCATCCATTTGCACAAGCTTGATATTTCCCTCCCCAATTGATTTGCTTGACTATCTTGCAAAACCATTTCCCACCGTAAATTTCCCTCTGTTCTTTAGTTATAAAGAACAGAAAGAAATATACGGCTGGAAACAAAAAAAGAACATCACCTTTAATAAGGCATATGCAATAAGTAATGACAGATGGGAGTGATCAACAATTCAGTCTTCACGTGTCTATGAACGAAGAAGAAAATGAAAAAATGAAAAAAAAAACAAACTTATTTACGTTAAACATTTGGTCAACATGCCAGGAATATCTCACCACCAGCGCTCCTATTGGATCCTTCTCTGCCGGAGTTTATTTTTCATTTCTGTTCTATATAATTATATTGACGGTCCATAGCCGCTTTTCTAATAGTCTAACTCGAAAAAGAACTTTCCTTTCGTTGTAAGTGACGAGAAGTGTGTAACTGCGTGTCTAGAACAGTGACAATACCAATTCAAGAAAACCTAGCTATTCAAAAGATGCAATGCGAAAATTCTGCCTAAAGCTGCCTCTGTTGGCCGCATATTCAGTGTTATTTTTTAGTGGGTGGAGCACCTCAAGGCGGTGCAATGGTTAGCAAGCTTGTCTCGTTAGAACAATTACGACTGAGTAGTATTCGATCTTCATTGGGTACCCCCTACATTCGGCCTTATGCCACATCTAAGCTACACTCAAGACGTTACGCAAGAGTTAGGGCTCCTAACTACCAGTCGGAAACTGCAACCAGAGAACTGTCAACCGTGTAACCTCAGAATGAAGAGGTAATGCTACAGACTGCACACATCACAGGAGAAACAGAGCTGCACTAGTACAAAATCTAGAGAGAGAGAGTACCGGGAACCCCTTCCTAAACAAGAAACAAGGTGTGAGCCTCTACTCATGTCCTCCCCCTTCTCTTGAACATGAGTAGAAGGCAAAAGATATGGTCGCTTAACAGACCAAGATCGGAGCTACGAAATGCAGACATCAAAATAAAGACATTTAATTATCTGGGAAATATTACACCATACAACTGAATATGTCACAAAGAAAACTTAAGGTACATTGTAATAACGAAACATCGCTTCCAAAATTAAAAGAATATATTAAAATCAAGAGAAATGAATGAACTGTTTTGTAGTATATATCCAGATATATCTCAGTGAATACTTCTTAAAAATGAAGAGAAAACTTGAAGCCAGAAACGTGGTTCCTGGTCATATCTAGATAAGTGACCGCTTGGAAGTATTAGGAGTTGTAAGCATCGATGTACGCGAGTTGTGATGGAAAACTGCCGGAATTGTAAATCGTGGTTCGAGCTCCGTTTCCAGTTGGGTTCTTTACATTTAATTGCGAGAAAGTAACCATGAGAAATTTATGAACCCACCTCTTCTCCTCCAGCTATTGGTTAATTAGTAGAACTTGTATCTAAAAAGTCATTATTATCTAAAAAATTTCTTATATAACATTTTTTATGTTCTGGCTTTAAATAACCTGCAAAAATTGGTAAGCCGTAAAAAAAAAAGGAACAAAAAGCAACACACCAACGAAGTCAAATAAATTGAGGCCACAGACATGTGCTTCAGGAGAAAAATGCTTAGAATTCCATGAACTGAATATATGAGAAATAATAAAAGTAGAAACGCAAAGGATATTTGTGTTTATGTTTTTGATTGACTGATTGATTTGTTTTGTCATGTGTTTGACGAAATAAAGTTTTTATTTTTACATTTTTGATCTTCCGTATTTGATTTGACTCATGTCACGAATTTTTAACATAGAGGTAAAGTCATAACAGAAATGCTCTTAGTACTTTTAACGTTTTAACAAACGAGGGCATCGGCCGCAGGTGAAAAAAATATTTATTTTTTTCTATTTTAAGCAAAAGGTAAGTAACATTTTTACAAAATCTAGGTCATTCTTAACTGTAATATATTACTTCGAAACAGGTTTGGGAAAGATATTTTACGTTTAAGAGATTTTTAAAGATATAATTTCTCTTTTGACGGCATCCGTCAAATTATGTAATCGAACTGGGCGGAAATGATTTTGTTTTTGTTTTTTTTTTCATTTTTTTTTTTAAAAATGGCTGAAAACTTTTTAAAAATGTTATTTTTTCTCTTTATTTTGTGGATATCAGCTTTCAAATAATACAAAAACTGAATTAAGTATTCATTAAAATGATTTAAAATACGTTTTCATTGCTTTTTTGTGAAAAAAAAGTGACAGATCCTCGAATACTGATTTTAACGCCCCGCCCCCAACTCAATTTGGAAATATTCTTCCAGTCTGTATTTAGTGTTTTATCAGAACATATGATGCTACTTATTACTATTAATACATTTTCAAGTATAATTATACACGAAGTATTTCCGCTGTTATCGAAACTGCTCCTGCTACATCATATTATCATCATCATTATTATAATTATTATTATTGTCGTAGTAGTCTACGACAATAATAATAATTATATTAATGATGATGATGATGATGATAATAATAGTAGTAATAATAATAAAAAGAAAACATCATTCTTTATCAAACCCAGTAACCCCTTTTCAGTGGCATTATCGCCTTGTTCGGGGTGAATTGATTAATAACGATAATAATAATAATAATAATAACACACGCAATAATAATAATTATTATTATTATAGTACATCATTATATATAATAGCAATAATTAAAATAATTATTATTATTAATATTTTGATTATTGATATGATGTTATTGTTACACTTTGATCACAATACTGTCATTATTTTATTAATTTCCTTTTTTTCACCGCTTATCAACCCTTTTTGTGTTATTTTAATCAGAAACATACATTTAGATTGCAAAAATAACTATTTGCATTACCAATTTTTGAGAATAACTTAGTTTTCCAAATACAAATTCTACAATATAATCCATAGTAGGTGGCGGGGGGGAATTCACAATATTCTGGATCGAAACAATATTCAACTATTTGAACAAGAGTGCGTAATCGAGAACATAACTTTCGATAAGTATATATGAGGGAATTAGCAATTAGAAAAATCAATTTTCCATTAATATTTTACCTGTGTAAGTAACTGCAGTTATAAACTAGTCTCAGGGACAATTATAGATAAGCTAAAAAGAATTCGAGATACAAGTTCAAATATCAATTATCATGTACCAACTCAAATTAGAATTTGAAACTTTAAATATAATTAATTCGTCGCGATTCGAACCCGTAAAATCTTGAAGTATCAAGAATGCAATGACTTATGAATGAACCTCCGTGGCAGAGCAGCATTATAATAAGAAATAATGTTCTGTGTACAAATTCTTTGGGACATAGGCTGTCATGGCTCTTCACATCTTATTCCTTGTGGTTCTTAGCATTTTTCTCCCTTTGCTGAGGCTTCCGGTCTCTGTAACACCAGCCATTCACACAAGCTCACTGCATTCTCCTATTTATCTTCCTCTCATTATCCCCCCTCACGGTTAAATTTTCCAAACTATACTTCCTCATTATGTGGCCAGGTAATATCAACTGTTTCTACCTGATTCTGTTACATAAAATGATACAACTAGTAGTAACAACAAAATGTAATATTTATTTGTGCATAAATATGTTAAAATAAAATGTCCAGTATGGAATAAAAGATAATGAAAATGCTGGTTTTAGGGCACAAATCTTATCACATGCATATGTGCGAAGGGAAGTGTCCGACTAGACAAAATTGTTCGTTTTTGTCTCACTTACATGTCGATATTTATGTGTGGGGTGTAGAAAGCATTGATCCTTTTCATGTAATTGTCACGTTTTGGATTTTAAATGTAGAGAGGTGTTTTTAAGATACGTAAGATGGTGGAGTTCTTATTTGTCGTTACTATTTCTGACTAATCGTAAACTGTTGGATTATATAAACCTAGACGGCAGCGAGAAGAGAATAAAAAAAAAAACAAGCATGAATATACCCGATAAAATGACTGTTTAACATTTGCTCTTAGTAGAAATAGTTTCAATTTATAATTTAAAATTCTAAAAAAAAAAAAAAACTTCCTCGTTGCTTACACGATCCGTCCATGGACTTTTCAGTATCCTTCTGTACAACAAAATTTCTGCTGCTTCCAGTTTCCCTTTATCTGTGGGGATATCGTCCAGCATCCAGTGTCATATAAGAAAACGCATATCACATCACTCTTTTCTTTATATCTTAAAAACTTCCAGTATCTTGAAAAAATCTCGACGTTTTTTACACAATTTCATATTTTATTAACCCTACAACACTAACCATCAATTAAAGTTATACCATTACTAACCATATGTATATCATACCCGATTTTGAAAATATAAAAAAAAATATTAAATATAAATCTTTATTTGAAATATTTTACATGCAGACACTTCAAACTTTTTACTTTGAGTTAACATTAATAAGAACTGAAAAACATTATTTACGTAGGAAAATCAGGTACTGAAAATTGTAATTAAAAATAGGAAAATTTGCCCTGGGTACTATATACTCATGTTTAGTGTTCTATGGTTAAATAATGCTTGATGTGAATGATATTCGTATGCATATGTGTGTGGGCGCGTGCGTGTGCACGTGCGCATGCGTGAATAGTAGATCAGGGACAAAGAACTTTGTTTAAGAGTAAAAATTAGAGCTACAATGAAAAGAAAGATGTGGAGAGCTATAATCGCCCACGTCCTTAGAGCACACGGCACACAAATGATGATGATGATGATGATGATGATGATAACTCTACTGATTGATTATTAAGTTTCTGAAAAAATATTTTGCAGCATATTCTTAAACTGCTGACTTTTTTTTTTTTCCAAAAAATATACAAATGTTTTTTTTTTTCGCTTGAAAACATTTCTCGGTTTAATGTTTTAAAATAAGCTTCCACTTATTATAAAGCCGTTTCTTTTCCAGTGGGCTTACACTTCAAATCTGTGGCTACGTTATTTTATGACCACTACAAAGTGAAGAAGGGGATATATGGGTCTGATTCTGCCACCTTTGGGTTCTTCCCCACGAAATTGTTTATTAAGCCTGGCACATCCCACTCTCTGCTGTACATGCGGATGTTTGAGCGAAACAGAGAATTTATGACCGGATCCAAACGGTCCATTCAGTAGGGTCATGCAAAGTTCATAAGGACTTTTTGTAGCTCAATGGTTACAAATATGAACTGAATTAAATTTACTTGTTTTTGAGGTTCAATTCTTCGTGTAAGATAAATCAATATAGAAAAAAAAACAGTTACTTCTTTTAGGAGCGAGTTTGATTATTACAGTGGATAACTTATAATCAGTAAATTATAGAAACATTCCTAAAATGCAGTTACATAAATTGTTATTTAATTTCAATATGGTTTCTCGACATATGTTGAACTTCGATAATTTCAGCTCAAAATAAAATAACAAGACACTTAGTTAATCACTAATGAATTCGCTACAAATGATTTGATGAATATTGCATAAAACGTTTGCAGTCATCAGGTAATGTTCTGGTACTCCAGTTGTCTTATGCATGCAAAATAATAAAAGTATTTTTACTCAATTTTTTAGTACTTTCCTCAGTATTCTTGCTGATACGAGAAAAGACGTTGTTTGAATGGTTTCGTCTAGGATTTCCACTTTTTCTAGCGTTTTCAACAGGACTCACGCGATTGTTCCTCGCACTCCAACACTGATTTTCACTGGTCACGTTTGTTTCCTGATTTCGTAATTTCTTTAGTTGATTAGTGAGCTCGAAATAGCCATATTTTGTCTATTATAATTATTACTTTTATTTCTTTTAATTTCTGGCGTGTACACATCTCTTTCCGGGTCCCACCCAGGGACCTAAGGTTAAAATTGGCATCATGACACTTTCTACTGACAAAAAAAAAAAGAAATATTACATAGATAAAGCCCTTCGGAAAGTGTGGGCTGTACTTGTCAGAACAATTTTTTGTATCTTTTTGAAGCATGGACTTCCAGGAATCCCTTCAATTAGTCTACTGCAATCCTTTCCAACCAATCCTAGGGCTCCAACTACAAAAGGGATGGTTAATGTTCTCATGTGTCACATTTTTGAGATTTCTATTTCAAGGTCCTTGTATTTTGACAGCTTTTAGAATATCTTCAAAGATACATTACAGTCAGCAGGGACTGTCATATCAATAAGGAGGCACCGTTTTTGTTTGTGGTCTTTAATAACAATGTCTGGGCGGTTGGCTTTGATTGTTCTGTCAGTGTGTATTGTGTAGTCCCATAGAATTGTAACAGGTCCTATCTCCGTAACCGGGCCTGGGTGGTGTTCATACCAGTTTCTTTCAGTTTCCTTCCCGTAGAAGTTGCAAATTTTCTAGTGCAGATATTGGCCCACTCTGTCATGCCCGGTTTTATATTCAGTGGGTATCAATATCGTGCAACCTGACACAAGATGATCAATCGTTTCTGGATATTTATCACAGAATCTGCATTTTGGGCTGACACAATATTTTAGTATATGTGCTTGATAATTCCTAGTTAACAAGCATTGGTCCTGTGCAGCAAGGATAAAACCTTCAGTTTCAGATTTCAACCCTGCACTACGTAGCCACTGATGGGTACGGGTTTTGTCTACGTCAGCTTGTTTGGCACGGGCAAAGTATTGGCCATGAAGCGGTTTATCTTGCTATCGCTTCTGTATCTGGTCGGTTGCATTCGTCTTTGCTGTCTTTTTTTATGTATTTTGCAGTTTCAGTCGGTGTATTGTGCTGTACTTGCATCTCTACGCCCATTTGAAACTCCATTTTGAATTTGTTGGCTTCTTTTATTACGGAATAAAGACGCTTACGACTTTCATGTTCCTTGACGCATACCATCATCCAGTCTTCTGTAGTTTCCAAGTATCTTTGGAGGCCAATTGTTGTAGTTTTGTAGGACAGTTCTAGTTGAACTAATCCTCTGCCTCCTTCGGATCTGGGCACATACAGACGATCAACATCAGATTTGGGATGATGCATGCGGTAGCAAGTGTGAAGCTTTCTCGTTTTGGCGTCCATTCGCTTAATTTCAGCTATGGTCCAGTTAAGTAGAGTAGGTGATTGAATATTTTCTTATTTATTTTGTAACCATATGTTGTTCAGTTCATGTGTAAGAGGGATTAAGGATAAACAAAACAGAAGGTGTGACAGAGAGTCTCCTTGAAAGATTCCACGTCGGATATTCAGACGGTTGGATATAGCAGTGCTCCTGGTGTGACTAAGGTATAGTTTGGTGTTCCACATTCCCATGCTGTGCTTAAGAAAATTTAATACCACAGGGGAGACTTTGTACATTTCCAAAGTCTTAAGGATTCAAGAATGTGGAACACTATCAAAGGCTTTACGATAATCAATCCACGCTGCACTAAGATTTCTACGTCGTCTCCTGCAATTTTCCAGGGTCATTTTATTTATCAGTAGTTGATCTTTGCAGCCATATGAACCTCTTCTGCATCCCTTCTGTTCCAGCGGAAGAATGCTGTTTGTTTCGAAAAAGGAATAAGTACGGTTCGTCAGTACAGACGTGATCAACTTATACGTTGTTGAGAGACATGTTATTGGTCTATAATTTTTCGGGTCGTCTGCTTTAGTTGTTTTTGATATGAGGTATGTAATACCTTCAGTAAACCATTCCGGGATTTTATTGGGATTATTTACAAGCGTTGATAATGTTCTTGCATGAATTTCATCGATAGATGAGAGATGATAAAGCCAGAAATTGGGCACCTTGTCATTTCCTGGGGATTTCCATTTTTGGGATTTCGTTAGAGCTTGCAGTCATATTTTGTTAATTGCTGACAACTCTCGGACTGTTATCCTAATCTGCATTCACAGCGTTTTGGTCGTTGTACGCTCCAGCCTTCTTCAGATGATTTGAATTTCGAACGGAACATTTTATTTCGTCTACCGGGGTAGAATGTTCCAGTTTCACGAGCCATTCCTCTTCCGGATGTTTCAGTTATCTCTCTTTAATTCAACTCTCCAAGTATTGAAATCACAACTCTTTGGGTCTAGTCACTGGATCTAACCAACATCTTCATACAATGGGACATATAAACCTAATGTCTCATCAACCATTTTTTACCTGCGATAATATTGCACTTTTTTCTGTTATTATTACCGCATTTTTTACCAGGTAAAAAAGAGGCATGGCGTGTGGACCTAGAACAATCTACCCCGGTGGACGAAATAATGGGTTCGGTTCGAAATAACAATCATCTGAAGCAGGTTGCAGCGTACAGCGGCCGAAACATTGCGAATATGGTAATGAGGACGAGTACAACATTCCAAATAATGTAAATAATGCAAGCAATCATAACACCTCATCTCAGAGATATAGAGGCCGAAACGTTGGGAATATGGCAATGAAGATGAGGATAACAGTCCGAATAATGTAAATAATGCAAACAATCATAACACCTCATCTCAGTGTTATAGGCAGATAGTGGAATAATAAATTGGAAACCACTCAACTATTTTCCCAATATTTCATGGAAATTCACAGAAAATAAAGAAAAGTAATGTGTAACAAGCTATGATCGCCTACGTCCTGAATGGACATGGCATTAACAAAATATTATTTTCATCCTTTATAACTTGTTATCTTACTTTCACTGGCAATTCCTGAAATGAATTATGCTATGATTAGGCAAACCTGTCCTTCTAACAATAAAATCAATCAATAAGTCCAATAATATCTGTTTGATGTAAGCTATAATATCGAGTATGGAATTTGTGAAAAGATTTTGTGCAGAACCTGTGTCGCTAGACATAAGTTGAACAATAAAAAAACAGCCTTAGGTTTGAAAAATGCAAGAACCTTTTGTATCAATTCAACTTAGTCTACGTCGATGAATTTTAACTGCTGAATTTGCTAAACATAATTAATATAAAATGGTTTCCCCACATAAACAAATGGTGAATCTTCTACGTGTCTGAAGGAAACCCTCTACATAGCTCTTAACTTAATAAATGTTTCAACCTAAAAATATTGCACGCTTATGGGTTGATTTCTGTTTGTCTTCAAATATTTTAAGTAATCTCTAAAGTTAAATCGAAATCTTAGCCCTAAGTATAAGTAAATAATTTATTTTCCTATTTCTACTATTTATACAAGCATATCTTAAGCTGTTCCTATCTATCTATCTATGTATGTATCTATCTATCTATATCAGTCTGTTCATTATCTATCTATCTATCTATCTATCTATCTATCTCAGTCTGTTCATTATCTATCTATCTATCTATCTATCTATCTACGACACCCTTTACTATTACATTTTATTTTTTTGCAGTTTTTCTCACACTTTTATGTCCTCTTACCCTTCGTTAGTTGCATTCACTTACAGGCTAATAACCTTGGGAAAATCATTGACTCATCACTTTTAACTCACTCCCTCTGCTATGGATAAAATATCAATGTAGAGCCATCACTGTAGTTTAAGTGCTAAACAAAGAAAGGAAAAACGAAATCCAAACCATGGAAAAGATAACAAGAAACTATTCCAATATAATTCCCAAGAAGGCGTGACAATTTATAAATAATAAATAAAAGCAACCTGTGTCCTGAATGATGATGGAATAAAAAGAAATCTACCTTAAAATGTTGTCCCTATTTTTTGTTGACTAATATTTTCATTATCAGTCTATATTTCTAAGATGACGTATTATGTACACTATTTACATTATTTGGTCTATTGTCGTCATCTTTGTCGCCATTTTTATCTCAACGTTTTGGCACTTCAGTATCTGTCTATATTTCTGAGATGAGGTATTATGTACACTATTTACATTATTCGGATTATTGTCCTTATATTTGTCGTTATATTAATTACAGCGTTTCGGCCGTTGTACGCTCCGGCCTTCTTCAGGTGGTTGGAATGTCGAACTAAACCCTTTATTTCGCTCACTGGGGTAGACTGTTCTAGTTCCAGGTTCCATGATTAATGGATGTCAGTTGTCAGTTATCTCCTGTTAATTCCCCTCTCCAAGTTCACCACTGCCTTAACCGGGTATTGAACTCACACTCTTTTTGTCCTTTTCATTTTATTATGCTGTTCATATTTTTCAACATTGCATTTTCTTTACTTTTCTCTATTTTGTCTCCATCTCCTACGTTATATTTTTAGCTCAATGTGTTTTTTTGCAATTTTTTCAGTTTTCCTCTTCAGTTCTTTCTTATATTTTTCTCTTTTTTTTTTCAATTTATTTCTCAAAAAGAAAAAAAGGCGAGTAATATAATGTCGGACATTTCTTTGGTTAATCATTCGTGACATCTATGAACTAGTTTCTGATAATCGATCAGATCTCAACCTTCTTTGCAGTCAACAAAAACCTTCAGAATATGAAAAATCAATTTTCTTTAGAATTTAATAAGCATACGAGAAAAAATCTTTTATTATTCCAGGACTAACTGTCTAGAGGCTGCAATTTAGCTATTTCAGATGAATATGAATTTAATTCTATAAATAAAGTAAAGATAGAAATGAAATCTAAGGAAACAACCGGTCTTAATGCTAAGTCAATCAAAATTAACATTACATTTAAATAGAAGAGAAAAACTTGCATTATTTACATTATTCGGGCTGTTATCCTTATCTTCATTGCCATATTCATAACGTTTCGGCAGTTCAGTAACTAGACCCAAAAAGTTGTGAGTTCAATACCAGGCCACAACAGTTGTGAACAAAAACTTGGACTGTTGACTTAAAGAGAAATAACTGAGTCATCCGGAATAGGTGTGACACGTGGAACTAGAATAATATATTCCGACATTCAAATCATCTAAAGCAGGACGGAGTGTAAAACGGCCGAGACATTGTGAATATGGCAATGAAGATGCGGTAACAGTCCGAATAATGTAAATATTGCAAATAATCATAATACTTTATCTCAGAGATATGAACAGATACAAGAGAAAAATTTATTATCTATTCTAATTCCTAACCTAAAACGCATCACCTGATTTAATGCATAGTGACAAGTAATGCAACGAATTTCGAAAGCCATTAGTTTCATAGGGGCACCAGATGTACTACAGACATAATAGCACATGGGTGTCTAACACAAGATAACGTGGGTTTCGATACGTCTTCAGGCTGGTTTTGAATTTTCTTTCTCTTTGAGAGTTTGCCATGTTTGTCCTAATATTTACCCCATAGATTCATATATTTCCTCACGATATTTGTGTGAAATTGAACGGAACGAACTCGACCAGATTTAGAACACGGCTCGCTAATTTTTCTCTGCGATTTGCTAGTCGTTGCTTTATAACTTAGCCAATATATCTTCCAGACATTTGTTTCAATCAATTTTAGAAGTGTTCAGTAGTAAGAGTACGAATATTGTGTGTCACCAAGAGTGAATTGAATCTTTTCTGTTAAATTACCCCAAATAATGTAAAGTTACTTATCGCAAATAATAATTCACCCTAAGAAATTATAAATTTTAAATTAAAATGTTTTTTCTTTCTTTTTTTATTAAATTATTGGCACTTTTTTGAAATTATAAATTTTAAATCAAAATTTGTTTAGCTTGCCTCGGGACAACTCCAACCGTCAGTATGAAAAATTGCCAAAAATTAGGGAGTAATTCATATTTCGTAAATGCGGATGATATTCGGGGTATTTACAAGGAATCTTTTACAATTTAAAAAAAGAAAAAGAAAAAATAATCTGTTTTTTTTGTTTGTTTATCGGGTTGGGCGCGAATGAAGACCCCACACTTAGAAATAACACACCTGAATCGCACAAATTTGGGGCGATGATAAAGGTCAATTCGACTGAAGAGTAATGGAAGAGCCACGCTCTGGGAGAATTTGGTTTAAATTTTAGTAAATATAAAATCTTTTCATTTTGAGGTGAATTAATATTTTGGGGTATTAATATTTGGGGGAGAATTAATATTTCGAGGAAATTAATATATTAGATAAAAAATACAGAAAATTTGACCTTTACTAAACAAGATCTTTAACATTTTAGTATGCTCAAAAGGCAATGGTGCTTTGCAATTTAGACTACAGACTAATAAAGTTTGATCAACATAGGATCCCTATTTTTCTCTCTTTTTGCCAAACAAAGCTTAATTCACTAGTCTGTGAATTAAGCTTTGTTTAGCAAAAACATATCTGATATAAACGATTAAAGTTTTGTAACTTATCCAGCGCGGAAAAATTAACACTTGTAGTGATTTCTTTAAAGCCATTACAGACAGAATCTATGAGGTGGTATGTTTATTAATGTGAAATTAGACAATGGATGTGATATTACTGATTGAAAGACGACAGAGAATGAGGAAGAAGATATGCAATTATCGGAGCCAAAGCCGTCATAAGAAATTTTTGTGTTGTTTCGCCATCTTTCTATCGAGCTGCTATATCAAACATGTATACAGATATTTAATATGTAGGTATCAAACATGTATATATGGAGTTACCATGTAGCAAACTAACATGAATACAAGCATTAACAACATTGCAATCAATGATGTATATACCACATAGATATCAAACATTTATAGCGACATTTATCATATAGCTATCAAACATGAATATAGTTATGAATGAAGTAACTAATAAACATGTATATGAGTATATACCACATGTCTATAAAACGTATATACAGTTATTTAATACGTAGGTTAGAAACATGCATTGTATAAGTATTTATCGCATAATTATCTTACACGAGTAGATAAGATAGCAACCTGTATATAGTTATTTACAAAATATTTACAAATAGCTAACCCACTATATACACATATTTACCATATTATATAGGCATTTAACACACGCCCAGACACTCATCCAACAATACCCCGAACAGATATTAGCTGTAAAACATACACACACGCATACACACCGACACGCACATGCACACCGACACACACACATATACACCGATACACACACCAACGCACCGGCATATATATATATATATATATATATATATATATATATATAAATATTTCTCAAAAAGTTAACCTGTAGAAAAGACAATATTAATAAATATAAATGACAATAGAAACCTATAGTAGCTGCCGACGCGTTTCGTCCAATGTGGACTTTCGCAAGGCAAAAAACGAAATGAATTTATTTAAACAAAGTAACTAATAACAAAAACAAAATGTCCTTGAAGATCTGAGTATATTCATAATTGTTTTGGAAGTGTTTATACTCAGATCTTCAAACACTAATAGCAATAATATTTCTGAAGTAGGCATTTATAAAATAAATTGCCAAAACTGTTCCTCCCAATATGTTGGAGAAACAAGTAGAAATTTAAAAAAAAAACACATTTATGAGCACAATAAAGACCTCACAAGAAACAACTTAGCTAATGCACTAGTCATACATAGAAATAAATTGAACCACAATTTTGATTTTAAAAATGCTACACTCATAAAATAAGAAAATAACTCACTCAGAAGGAAAATCCTAGAGAGTGCCGCCATTGAATATTACCCAAATATTAATCTACACCCAGGCTTTTTCCCTATTTCACCTTCCTTACCAGAATTGCTACTCTCCCAAACAAACGTACACAACAATATCGTGAAATCAAAAGAAAATGATTGAATCCGTCAACACAGCAACAATAACAATATGTCCACACGTGACAGTAATTGACGTAATTTTCAGTTAACAGTATGAAAATAGTGTTTTCTAAACTCTTCCAGTTGCTAAGGACATTTTGTATTTGCTATTATTACTTACATTGTTTAAATAAATTAATTTCGTTTTTTGCCTTGAGAAAGTCTACATCGGACCAAACGCATTGGCAATTACTACAGTTTTCCTATTGTCATATATATATATATATATATATATATATATATATATATATATATATGTATGTATATTGGGGAAATTGTTTGAAAAAATGGAAAAGTTTACTTGTGACGCGTTTCGTTCTTCAGGATTTCACACACAGACACACACACACACACACACACACACACATATAAATATATATATATATATATATATATGTGTGTGTCGGCTTATCTATCTCAATTTGTTAAAATCTATCTACCTACCTATCTCTTAGTTGCAAAATATAGAAAAAAAAAGATTTTAAAAACATATTTATATTTTCTTTTATAATTCTAGCAAATGACAAATTCGCAGAGATAATGTACGACTCACAAGCCGTTGTCAGTCATTTCAATTTTGGTGATTAAATTACAAACAATACTTAGTATGTAGCCTAAATTCTATCAGCATAGTCTTCCTTTATATACTTTTAAAATTAATATCCTTAATATAATTGCATTTGTAACAACGCATATTTAGGTATTTAATGAACGTTTGATTAATCGGTCTTTTCATCTTGCAAAATCCACAATACCCACTTCCACATCAAATATTTACATATAGACGTCTGAAAAAACAACCGCGCATGCGCTCACTGGTCTGTTCTTCCGGTTTATACGTTCATGTCACATGCCTGTTCTCCATTTTGATTCATTTCCCTAACAATTGTTAACGTTTAACTTTATTGTAACTTTTACTTTTACGAAAACGATAAACTAAAAATATTTTAGACACTGAAGTACACAAGTTGTTAACCTTTTTGAAATTAACAATGGCATTCGTCATAACAAAAGCTCAGTCGTAAAACTGAGAGATGAAAAAAAACATCGGTATGTATAGTGCATTTAAATGTTGCAACTATAATAAAAGGAAGATGAAATGGAAGTCAAGAAGGAAAAGGAATAACGAAGAAGGGGTAAGTGGAGACAGTATGTAAAAATAAGGAGAAAGGAAAAGAAAAGTGACTAGTATTAACAATAAATAAGGAGAGAAGAGGGAAAAGAATATGTAACGTAAAATGAAAAATGTGAAAAAACAAAAAAAAGAGGGACAAGTAGAGCAGTATAGAAAAAGAGAAAACGTAGGATAAGAAAAAAAAGAAGAGAAAACCTAAGGGAAGAAAAGGGGTCACAAACAATAAAAAGAAAGAAAATAAAGAAAGAATGAAGAAGAACGGCTGACAAAAAAATGTGGAAAACACGAAGTAGAGGAAGAGATTTGATGAAGATAAAGAAAGGCGACAATACATCCCCCAACACTTTACACACACGTGTAGAGACAGAAAAAAGTTTTTAAAAAAAGTAAATAAATAAATAAATAAAAAGCCGATATTTATTCCACTTGTTGTTTGTCAGAGGGTGAGGTGGGATAGCTCGTTGGCGAGGAAGACGTGGAAGTGACGCTTACTGAAGACGTGCCTGATTTATGGGTCGGTGGCGTATTGAATTTTACGAATGGAAACACAAGACACGCTCAGCAATAAATCTCCAGACTACAATCATGGGCGATCTTTTCGGAATCTCAAAGACTCAAGAAGACTGCGTCGCTTACTCTTCCTTCGACTCATGGCTTCCCCCATTTTATATTCTGCACTTTTTCTAACCCTGTCGTCTTTTCGAACCCTTTTTCTTCTCTTCACCCTTTGTATTCCGGTGTTTACGGGCATGGATTTCTTGTGTATTTCAAATGTGTCCATGCCTTACTCATTCATTCTTCGCTTTTTATTCCTTATGTTCTCTTTCTCTTATTCGACACAAACTAGATTCAAAATCACACAGTAGGGTCAAAATTAATGGAAGACTGTAGAGCGTCAAGATGAATAAGCCTTACAAGAAAGTCCTATTCGAGTCTTTGCTGTTCACATAAACCGCAGTATTAACGATATTTATTAAATTTAACTGTGTGTAACACAAGATCAGTAATGCGGTGATTTTATTCGCATCTATAGATATCGTCCGCAAAAAGATTTTCCTCATCACCACTTAAAGGCGATCATTACAGACTGAAGGGAAAATATTGCCACAATCTGTATAGTTATTTGAATATAAAAGTACTGAGTTTTTCCTTCTTCGACACCGGTTGTTACCCAGTGTTATAGAACCCAGTCTGTCCTATTTACCCATAACTGGGGGTGGTGGTGAAGAAAAGGATTCATACCTTTCCCAAGGGCATTAGCACTTAAGTGAATGTAATAGATACGACTGGAATTCGAACTCGGCTCTCCGATTCCCCAATCCGAACCGCTATCAATTACTCCAACGTGGAGGTATGGTGGAGTAATGGCTAGCAGTGGAGTAATGGATTCAAAACCGGCCTGGAGAGGTTTGGGCTCCATCAGGATATCTTACCCAAGAAACATCACCTACTGCGGCTGCAGTACACATGGTACCCCAACAACCCGACAGGTGACGGGATAAAAAAAAGTACAGAGCATCGATGGATCAGACAGTTAAGTGACATACGTGATACACGTTTGTGTGATCATGTCTCTTTCGATTCATGACTGACGAGGCAGAATACTGTACAGAAAAAGTTTGCCATTTCTTTCTGCGTCAGTCTGGTTGCCAACCAAGGCTACAGGACCCAGTCTGTCCTGCCGTTCAGCCCATAGTTGGAAGGAGAGAAAAATGGAATCATATGGTTCCCAACGATATTTACGTGTAAGTGGATGTAACGAACCAGATTGGATAACAGTCAATAATCACATCAGGATGATGTTCGAAAAAAGATATTTATCAACAATCTTCAGATTACATATTAATACACTACCTAGTGTCACAACAAAATTTTCCAAATCGTGTAACAGCATAATTATCCATCCCACAAAATGTTTAATATCTAAAAAAACAACTAAACTGAGTTTTTTCCAGTTTTTCAGATAAGACATTACGACCATTTTTCTTAAGAATCAAGGAAGAACTCTTTGAGATATCCAGTTAAAAAGAGAACAGGTTAAAATTGTTAAATTTAAATTGTGTCAGAACTATTGTCTTCCTAAATGAGCAATGGGGAGAGGGAAAAGACCACTAATCATGGTACCGACATTCATATTCTGGCTTCCATCTTCAAAATCCATTCAAGAACCATAAAGAGATCGGTGAATAAATTAAAAAAAGAAATAACAATAGAGAGGAAAACTAGATCAAAAGATCACAACAGAAAGAGGGATCATCATTTTAACTTAGAGATAAAGATATCAATTAGAAAAGATCCAACTCAATTCATAAGACGTTTGGTACTTGAGAGAGAAGTTTTACCTATTGGCAGTCCAAGGAGCAGTGGGAAAAGTCTTGAAAATGAAATCGTACGTGAAACGTGTGAGGCTGCTTGTTACTCCAGGACAGAAAGTTAGAAGTTTAGAGAAGGCGAATATAATCTAGTTTAATTTGGAAAATGATCCTGGAACAATATATATATATATATATATATATATATGAACTTCATTTTAATTCATCATGAGCTTCCGATTCTTAGCTATGTTTAAATAATTATGAACATTCATTTTCGACTATGATCGATTCCATCACGCTTCTCCTGTTAAGCTTGGAGAGTAATTATACATACTTTCTGTTCAAAGTAGATTTTAATAGTGTTAGAAAAACCTCGGAGAATTCAAGTAAGATATAATTAATTATTTCTATAATACAACGTTTCTAGTTTAATCTAACAATTGAAGAATTTTGCTGTTACACCCGGTATATCATCCTTGAGAACATGTCCTGTACACTGACATGTATACAACACTTTTTTTTTCTTTTTAATGCTAACTTAATTCAGAAAGTAGGCGATCATAGTCCTCCACAGAGTCGTTTCACCTTATCTGGGAATGTATAATTTAGTTTTCCTTCTCTTAATCTGGTTGCCATCGAAGGGTTTAAAGACATGCCCTAGGGGATATGGGCAAATGTGAACGCAAAAGCTAAGGTCTGAATGTGAACGCGCTTCATCAATTTTAATTTACGCGTTAATAACTGCTGTGTCACTAGTCCTACATAGAATTGCAGAGGAAATAAATACCACACCGCAATACATTAATCCCTAATTATAGCAGCTGTTGCCGAAGTACAAAAGATGATGAGTCGTGCCCCCCCCCCCCGGTTCTTCCAAGAGAATTGGCAGATGAGGAAAAGTGTTTTTTTCTGTCGGGATTGATGCTGAAGATGTAGTATCTATTCCGTGTCGGAGGCCTTCTCTCCTCCCTTGAGTTCCACCCACCGATGCGCGATATCTGTTACATAGCTTTAGAATGTGCAGCTATGACTAGCTTAGAGAAACTCTAACCATCTTAGACAAGCTATGACCAGCTAAGACAAGCTTTGACAAGCTTTGACGAGATTAGAGCAGCGGCCCGAGTGTTTCTACTCAGGTTCCCACGTTAAAACCGACTTTGTGTCACAACCTGACTCAGTGGGGTCCAAGGTAAATATCGGACGAAATGACGAGTCAGGCGCCGTAGCATTATATCCCGTACAAGCTTAATGATGTATAGCTTTGAGGATAGTGCCGGTCTCGGATATTGTCAATCATTTTGCAATGCATATTTAGCATAGTAATTATGTGGGGAGGCATTGTACGTGCTAGAAAAAAAAACATATTACATTCCTGTTGCAATAATTACAGCAGACCAAGTTCAATAAATTTTTGTACAAACTAAAGAATGAGATAATTGTAACTTAACGGGTGTAACAGCAAAATTCTCCAAATCATGTAAAAGCATTGGATAAATGTATATCCCGCAAAATATTTCATTTTAAAAAACCTCCAAACTAAAAAAAGGTACTTTTTTCCATTTTTTCAGATGAGACATTTAGCCATCTTGTCACCATTTGTCGTAAGAATAACCGAAACACCCCTTGAGTTATTCAGCTAGAAAGAATAAAGGTTAAAATCGTTTTGTGTTAGCCCCACGATGTCTTTCAAACTGAGCAATAGCAAGAGGTAAAAGATCATTAAGGCCTTCAGTAATGGTACCAACATTCATACTCTTGCTTCCATCTTCAAAGTCCATTCGAGAATCATGAAGAGAACGATGAATAAGTTCTAAAAAGAGTGACCAGTAGAGAGGAACACTGAGTCAGGATGTCACAACAGCAAAGAGGGATCATCATTTCAACTAAGAGCTGAATACATTCTCATTGTTCAATAAAAAAAAAAAACCTGGAGAATTCCAGTTAGGTATATTTAATCAATTCTAATATACAACGGTCCAAAGCTTAATCTAAGAATTGGACAATTTTGCTGTTACACCCGGTATTCGATAACTTTCTCCAAGTCATCGAGTTTGTTTGTAATGAGCGAATATCTTCTGGAAGATATCACTTCCTTAGATTTACGTCGTATATGCTAATAGGTATTCCGTAAATGAAGAACAAGCTCTTCTTCTAGGTACCGTGTCCTTTCAGCTCGTGGGAAATCATGAATCACCACAACTTCCTCTGCTTAGAGACGTTTTTATTACCATCACCCATATAATTTGTTAAGTCATCCATATATACAAGCTTGATATATAGGTTACTCACTATTCTCATCTCTCCTTCTTTCTTCAATATGCGCTGAGGGGCAAATTTTCTATGCCTTCTTTTTTATTTTATGTACTAGTAATTGTAACTGTCCTTTTCTGATTCGAAGAATATGTTTCCGTTTCCTTTCCATTTTTCTTAAAACCTCCTCATTGTTCAAATATTTTGTCGATAGTATTCTCAGCATCCTTCTGTAGAATTACCTCTCTCTTACGTCAAGTCTGTTCTTCATCTGTAAGGAAATTACCATGAATTCACTGCCATTTTGGAGGATTTAATATTACACAGTAGTACAGCAATCTTTTCTTTGTTTTAAACGATATTAGCACCATTTCGTAATGATCACCTCGAAGAATCACCTCGGCGATATTAGAGTGTACATGGTTATCTGGCTATGGAATCACGTGCCCGTCATCCTGCTACATGTAAATGGTTCCAAGCAGTTCGTATTGACATTCATGGAATTACATTTTTCTGATATATGCCGTTGAAGGTGTTCGATCTGCTATTGCAGTTTTTTGTCGATCTTGGCAAGTGACTGTACGACCTGGACGTCCAGAACCTGGTCTACAAGAGCGAGAATACTCATTTACCTATTGTCGCTAACGTCGATGTCTCATCAATACACAAAGTCCAACATGCGGATGAAATCTCTTAAATCCAGCCTGTCAAAGAACCTCATGGCGACTCCTTTCAAACGACAGTAATTGAATATAAAAGAGCACTTGTGTTTACCTGTATCATGACACATGCAAAGCTTGCATTGAACTGACTCGCCACACCGAGTATTATAGCAACATGTCAATGTCTAGATCTCAGACGATGCAATGGTATGACTATAAGATGTCGTAAAACATTAAAATCCTATACCGAATGTCTACTACCACCTTGTGTATTTATACTGTACCCAACCTCCTACAGTTTGTTACTATTAGCAGTATGTGTTACTTTACCAAGATTCAAAGTCACTGTTCCCCTATCCATTCAAACATACTTGTCATGCAGACGGTCCCTTGCATTTCCTTAGCACTTTTACTTTCAATGCCTTCTGTGAGTACCAAATTTGTCAAGACCTAATTCCTCATTGTGTTCAACATATTTCAATAGTAGCTTTCTGTTTCTAAGTATTTGTTCTTTCGTCCTTTTTGTTTCTATTTCTTTACTTCTATTTTTTGTTTTTACGTTCCGTCTATGGTATTCTCAGCATCCTTCTGTATAACAATTTCTGTTGATCCCAGTTTTCTTTTCATCAGTGAGAATATTGTCCAGCATCCACTGCCATCTAAGAGGTTTATTATTGCATAACAGTTCACCACTCTTTTCTTTGTGCCTAACGAAATTCTCATGTTACTTAGTAAGTTGTTTTGCTTTTGGAAAGCATCCTTTGCTATTAACCTGCGGATTTGGATTTCGGTGTCGCATTTTACATTCTCTAGAAATTTTTAATTAATACTAAACTTCTATTTTAAATTTCAACTTTATTTTTATATTTAGTTTGATTTCGCAGTAAGTATTCATGGGTCAATAAAGTAATACCGTAATTCCACATGTATACTACACATTCATTCATAATACGCACACCTAAAATCGTGCTGTAAGTGTGGGAAAATGCTTCTATTCACGCATAATTATCACCCCTTGTTTTTTAATCAAACATAAATTGTACCTCTCCAATTTAATTACTGCCAACGTTTCCAAATCTTATTAAAACAAATGGTTTTAAACATAAAATTATATTATTCTAATTTAGTTTTATGATAATTCTTATTTATTTTACGGCAATTTTTAAAAGATTTCTTGCATAATACGCACCCTTCATTTAACTTAATATTTGTTTTAGAAAAAAATGATTATACATGCTGAATTACTGTAATTACACAATCAATTTTAAAAATATAATATGGAAAATATATTTATCTTTGGTACGATATGATGTTACGTCAATCCAGATGCTTTACTAGAGCATCACATATTAGATGTTGTCAATAGAAACGAACTAATTATATTTAATTTTTCATGTATAACCGTATATGGAGTTACATATTATCTTACTACATGGCATCAATCTTATACGATAGATGCATATTTTAATTCAGAATGCTACGGTGACTGTAACAAAATGCTTTATCTATGATATTGGTTAATTTAATGTCCTTGTTAGTGAAGGTCGGAATTACTTGGACAAAACATTATGACCTTTCGACATTGCCTCCAAAATATTAATCTAGATGTGCATCAACTTAGATGCAAACTGGAAAATGTAAGAAAACGTAAATCAATATATATACAGGGTGTCCATAAAGTTCGTGTGCACTTTAAAAATTTATTACTTTATTTGTATTTGCGATAGAAATAATCTGTAAAAAATGTTATAAAGTTTAATGTACCTAGTTTTAAGTATAGCTAAAATAACTAATGTGATTTCAGGCATTACTGTAAATCAGCAAATGTTTTCCGTGAACTGCAAAATCGTATTACCTTTTTGTATTGCTAATGATGGCGGATATGTGGAAATACAAATAAAGTTATAAATTTTTAAAGTGCACACGAACTTTTATGGACACCCTGTATATATATATATATATATATATATATATATATATATATATATATATATATGCACAAATTATATAACCTCAAAATATTTAATATGCGTACAAAATGCTACTATTAATACTAATAATATTGCTGGAACTAATAATATGGCGTATAATCACTGAAAGATTATTTTCTGTACGGACCAACTCCGCGTAAGCATTTTCCATATAGCATCACTTTTACCGTTCCAAAAATGTCAACAAAATCTTCTCTGACATACATACAAGCTCCAATTCTTGATGATGAGTGAGACAAAAGATGAGCAAAAACAAGTCAGCGACATGACTAGAGAGTTTTTTTTCGCAAATTTGATTTTTGGATGCATATTTTGGGTGCATATAATATCAGTGAATTTGAAAGGATCCTATTCAAAATAAGTAGACAGCATGTCTAAATTATTCAACGAAACATGTCTCAATATATATATATATATATATATATATATATATATATATATATATATATATATATATGTCACAATATATATTTTTTATATATATATATATATATATATATATTAATAGTACGCATATTAAATGTTATATATATGCTAATACCCTTGGGAAATGTATGAATCCTCCTCTCCCTTCAGGTATAGCTATATAGCAGGACAGATTGGGTTCTATACCTTTGAATGGGAACTGATCTTGGAGACGGACAACTCTGAATTCAAAACCTGCGAATGGTTGTACGAGGACCTTGTGCCGCAAGGTTCATGAGGTCGTTGTATTCGGCACTTCAGAAGAGTGTGGCTGGTTCTAACCAAACCATCACCTCTCTAAACAATTCTTCCGTGTGGGTAGTCTACAGTTCAGTTCATACGAAACGTAAAACATAAAGAAAGTGGACTGAAAATGACGGGAGAGTGCATTATTATATATATGATGAAATTTATATATACACACACACACACATATATGTATATATCTTGTATGCGTTCCATTATTATATGAATGAACTGTGTTATAAAAATTAATTATTGATTCTTTTCTCTACCTTATTCGTGATAAAAATACCATTTCTTCATTTCTAAGAAGGAATTGTGTACAAGCGACTGTAGTTGAATTGTGTAAGCAGAGTATACCCCTCCCACGCCATTTGAATGCAGATTTATTGATAACGTGGTAGAACTGTGTAAATAAAGTTGGAGGTGTTAAGTTTGAGGAAGGGATAAAAGGAGTAAGAACAATGAAGTGAATGAAGCTGATTTTTTCTACTTTTCAAATTGAAGATGGTATGAGTAATCTGTTTTTTTTTTATTTTATCTCCGTAAATAATGAACGTAGAGCGTGTTAGTGATATTTACTATAACAAATTAATCGCGGAATATGCCAAAAAGAAATGAAGAATTATTTTTTTCATAAGAAAATGAAGAATTAATTTGTTTAAATAGATTTTAAATATATCATTTCTATATTTTAATTTTTCTTTTCTCAGTTTTCCTAGACTGTATAACCGTGCCTCAAAATCACCCTTCACCTCTTATCTTAAAATTAGCCATATATATATATATATATATATATATATATATATATATATATATACCCATTTCCGGTGTCGTTTTTTAATTTAATTTAGGTCAGCGATTCAGTAATGAATTATACATCGGAAAATAATTCATATTTATCTGTATCTTACTCATTTAAACCGTCTTTTAACTCCTATCTTTAAAACTTCTCTATTAAATTTTAATCCCCACCTTCACTTTTGGGCTTTCCTGTTCTTCTCACGTCTGTTACCCCTCTCTAGAGCTTTCATTTATCCCACACATTCGTCACCCACTCTCATACATACACTCTCACTAAATTTTATTTTTTATTCCTGGAGTTATTTTTCTGATTTCTTTTTTTTTTGAATTTGTAGGTCTGATGAATTGGATCGTAATTACGATTCCAGTGGAATAAATTATGACAAAGGAATATTAGTGTTTAAGTCTTTTTATTATATATATATATATATATATATATATATATATATATATATATATATATATATAGGTAGTAATCCGTAGGTATGTAATCTAAGTGAATTCTAATAATATCAAACATTAAAACTGATCCACAAAGAGAGCTCACTCTATTTATTATAACAGCATATATATAAATAGATAATTACATAGATTAGAAATTCAAAATTACGCCATGTGAATAGCTATTTCACCATACAAGATCTTACATTTTTCAAAAACAATTCTCTAATTCTTTAATTTTCTTTACGTATATTTCCTTATAGAAACTAGATATTAACATTTTTCAATATAAGTCATCTGAATCCTAACACTCTCCCTCTACCACCATAAAACTGCGTCCTCTCTTATTCGCTTTTTCCTTTTTTTCTTTTACTCTTTCATCTTTCTCTTCTTTCTTGATTCTTTAAAGTTAAAATTTTAAGCTACCTTTTTATTTTAGTTTAGTTTTTAACTCAGTGGCGTTGGCAAATCCTACCAGGAAGATCTATTCATATGCCGCAATTTTGAATTTCTATTCTGTGTAATATATATATATATATATATATATATATATAAGAAGAGCTCTATATCAGAGACAGAGCAAAATTTTCTACCATGATCTCATTAACATTGATCTTACAGAATAGATTACTAATAACAATGTATCTTTAATATTTTCATGTCTGTGTATTTGTCTTTATAGATACGTTTAGATTTCACACGACGTACTGTGGATTGTTAGAAGAAAATGAAATCCTTTTCGCCTGATTATGTCAGCGTTTATAAAGTAGTTAACCTTTTCTCATGTCCCTACGTGCTTAGGATGTTAAAAGTTGCCTAGATTTGCTTTGCTTTTGACTAACACCTGGTGATATTTTCCCGCCATTATAATAAACGTCATTCAGACTCCGCCGAGAAATGATTTACAGTCGAGGTTTTTGTACTGCTGACGTTGCTGTGTGACTGTCTGCTGTAGGAATGATGTCATAGGGGTAATATTAATTTTACTAGTATTTCGTCAGGAGTTTGGATTTTATTTCTGATATTTGGAGTCACTTTCGAAAGCCTCCGCTTGCTTGACTTCACCAGTGCGAGACAGGAGCCTGATGGTATGAATAAAATATTCAAGTTTGAAATATTTTTTTATTGTTTTTCCTATACTTCATGCAAAATATATATTTTTGAATAAACGCACTCTGTGAAAACTTTTATGCAACTGAAAATTTTTTCAATAAATTTGTTATTAATCATTTCATGCGGGTAATATAGCTGACAATTTGCAGCGTATAATATCCTTATTAAAATATTGTTAATAACGTTTTCTGGGGAGCAATCTAAGTATAACTTTAATTTCAATTTGTAAATAAATGAAGTTAGACGTGCTTAACTCTACTGTAGTAAAATCTTTCCTGTCATTTGTAAAGGTGCAATTGTAGTGGGCACGTAGCCGAGTGGTTAGAACGTTTGCATTCTGACCCCGAGACCAGGGCTCAAATCTCAACATGGTCGATTTGTCAGAAAGGAGATATTATCGGATTGGAGGGCTAGTTCCCAGCGTGCGGCGTCAGAGTGTCAGAGTGCCTGTAGACGGAAACCGTCAATAGTTATCGTGGCGGAGGGCTTGAGCTTGTTCTACGCTAGATAACACGCCTTTTCCTAAGTTATACCGCTCAGCATAGTTGCAGTATATCTGTGGGTTTTGAAGAAATGCGCCTTCAAGACGGGTATCGTCGACTTCAGTTATACAATTGCAGTGTGAATTCGTTTCGAATTTGAACTCGGAGGCACGGTTCCAATTTGAACTTGAGGCACGGTGGAGCAATCAAAGACCGAGAACCGAGTTTGAATTCCAGTCGAGTTTGTTACACTTAGATAGACGCTGGCAAATCTGTCTTTTTCATCTCGCAAACGATGCAACACGTCACAGTAGTAATTTTTGACTACTCCCTGATCTGATGGAGCATATTCATGATGAACAATGCCCTTGTCGTCGAATAAAACTGTCAACAGTGGCTTCACATTGCTTCGACTCATTCGTGATTTCTTCCATCTTCGGAGCAGATCTGTTCTTCCACTGCGAAGTCTGAGCCTTGGTTTCGGGGACATTGCCATAGACCCACGTTTCCTCATCTGTTATGCCTGTTTTCAAAAGGTTGTCTGTGGTGCGTTGAGATGATCACACTCTTCCCACTTTCCTTCCAAACACTGCTATAAACAACGGAAGTGGGTAAGAACGTTATAACATTGTACATGCGTGACATATTTCAATGTCAAGCTGCTTAATCTACTTCCGTTACTTTTGGCCAGACTTCATATGTTATCAAACAACTATATAAATTACATACCTCTACAACAGATGACGGCATAAGACCTCATTAATAGTAACTTCCTCTTCTCATCCATAACAAAACACCTTTCAAAATCTGACTCAAGTGAATATCTTGATTTGATAGAGAAACTATATCCATCCACAAAATCATTTACGTCTGGCCAGGACCCCAGTACGAAAAATTTTAAAACCTCATCAGTAGTACGACAAGGAGGAAATGAGAGCCCCTTGGACTATTTAATATTTTCCTAGATTAGGCCCTGTGCATTTACGAACACAGGTGGGAAGAACTGCGCACTGATCATTTAAGCATTCCATACTAAATATAAAATAATCTGATAATAGAAGACTTCTTAGAGTTCTTGCTTTCTCTTCCGAGGCCAATGTACTGATGAAGAGGGTGTTGTACTGATCACGTATGTATTCATATTTGTGATAAGAAAGATCATGAACAAAAATCAACATCCTCTACCAAGTATTACAAGAAAAAGTGCCGACGTTAAACCTTTCCATATCAGGAACTTCGATCTTGAATTTGAATGAAACAAATATTAACATTCTCCACCAAGTATTACAAAAAACAGGACTGAAAATAAAACTTTCCATATCAGAAACTTCGGAATATGAATGAAAGCAGTTATGTCAATCCCTGAACCCAAAATGAAAATTTAGTATGTAAGACTATTAAATAAAAAAAAAAAACACTTCAGGTACCTCGGTATATGGAAAAGTTAAAACACATTTAAAACATAACATTTCGAACCATGTTCCTAAATGTCATGCGTAGGGCTAACATTTTTCAGAAGTATCTAAACCGCCAACAGTATAAAAACTCTTTCTCAGATTAATGGTTACAAATTGCTTTGAGCAAATGAAAATTTTGGTTTTAGCGAGAACCTTCCTTCCTCAAACCTTGTGGACTGGTACGATAGAATCATAAGCAAAATACTGTATCAAATGAAAGAACCCAAAATCACTTGAGGAATTTCAACAGCAGCAAAAACTAAAATGGATAGCACATGTAAATAGAAGGGAAATAATGATATAATCAAGATGTTGATTTTCTACACTACGCCAAACAAAAGGTTGGGAAGGAAATCTGCGTGGATACTGCAAATGGCAATAGTAGTAACTGAACGTGAGAAACCAATTTTATTGAAAAATTGTTTTACGAGTAAGATTTTATAAATTTAAACCGTACTTAATACTGTCTACTCGGTCAATGATTTCTGAATGTTTCTTTATAAGGAAATGACTAAAATTACAATTAACATCATAGCTGTTTAGAATAGTAAAAACTAGAAAACTATTCTTTACTCTAGGTATGTTTTCTCACATAACACACAATAAAATAGTAAAAGAATAGAAATGTAAAACTAATAAAAATATAATTTATCAAATGCGTGGTCTACTAAACATATCTTATTATTATTACTCACATGAGTAATATTTCATTGTTAGCGTCATCAGCTACGTGTATGTACATTTTAAATAGGACTATGCAAACTTAGAAGAAATAAACGAACAAAACAATTCAATGTATTTTTGGGTAATTTCCAATGAAATATGTAATGAAATGTAGTGCATTTAGAAGATCAATTGCTTTGTTTTGGTTTGATTTGTTTTACGGCATATCAACCTCAATTGGTTATTTAATGCGGACAAGATTTTTTATCGCTGTTAATATTTTTTCCAAAAATGTATTGCTAGTAATAATTATTTTCTTCAAAAATACATTTCTGGTAATATTTTTTTTTTTTTATCCAAAATATGTATTGATGGTAATAAAAACTATTTTATACTTTCATTTTGTTTTGCCCCCAATTTAGGGGTTAACTATTTGCCCATAGCTGGGACCCTAACCGGTGCTACCACCCCTGATCAGAGTGGACCTGGGAACAACAGCAATTAAGAGGTGATTCCACGCTCCTCAAAACCTCCTGATCAGAGGCCTTGCTGATAGATGTAGTTTATCGTCTTACCCAGGACGTGAATGTAGGTTATTGTCGTACACAAGACGGGCGAAATGACCTTTGCAAATTATACAACGTTTCCTATGTGCAAATACCAATAATAACATTAGGATAAGTTCATGAGCTGAACAGTTACAGACGGTAAGTTTTACGCTACAATATATTTTCTCTTTGCATGATTGATTGATCCATTCATTCATTTTTTACGACTTATCAACTGTTTAAAACCAGAATATATCTTTAGATTGTAAGAATTTTTATTAGATAATAATGACTTAGTGATACAAATTTTACTAATGAGCTCATAGCTGAAGGGGGGAGAAGTTGGTTCATACATTTCTCAATGGTATTTGGGCGTAGGTGAATATAAAGAACACAACTGGAATTGGAACGTGAATCTACGATTAACAATTCTGAGCATTAATAATTCCATTACACCACCCGCACATCCAAGCTTACAGCACCTTGTATTTCCATGTGATCACTCATTTAGATACTTACCAAGTTCGACGTTGATTAACTCAGGTAGAAGTACGTGAACCGGTGTTTCAACCTGATGCTGCCGTAAGCCTTTTGGCTTTACAAAAATATGGTCGAACTTAGCTTTAGACAGAACAAATTTGAATTCACTTCGCGTAAAACTGTCCAAAAAAAAAAAAATGAATAAAACTTTCAAAGTATTTTTTTCGTCATCTTCAACGAAACATAAATGAGAGGTTGCTGCTTATATATACCACATCTATATAATAAACGCGAATGTCAGTTTGTCACTGTGTTACATATTTTCAGTTTTACTCCTAGAGGCCGTAGTGCAACATGTGATACCATTTTGGAATCAGGACCTACCATGCTGAAAGTTTGGATTCCCAAATTTTCATTACTGCGATTGTTTTCAGATTTTGCCATCTTGGCTTCTATTGATAAAACCAATTAAAGCATGTCCAAATGAAAAATTACTGTTCTCAAATTACAGTGTTTTAAAATAAAATTGTCAATGTTTTCAACTTTACTCCTAGAGGCCGTACCAACATCAGACACTTTTGGAATCAAGCCGACTCTGTGATTAAATTAAAACATTCCTTCCCTGATCCGGTTTGTTTTGTTTTGGTTTGTTTTGTTTTACGGCATATCAACCTCAATGGGTCATTTAATACTGACAACTTTTTTTTTTGTTAAAAAACCCAGGTCGTTTGTGTGTGTGTGTGTGTGTTCCTTTATATATGGGATCGGATTTCTTACATTTTTCAGTCAATAAAACAAACATCCACTTTTCTTTTTGGCAGGTAGTGTTTCTTATTGTCTTGCACACTTTTTTCTTTATTTATACATTCAGAATGCTTTAAAAATTCCATTTTCAAGACAATTGTTTATAATAAAATTCTAATTCTATTCAATCGGTGGACTCATCATAACGATTGAAAACAATCTTTTTGTTTGAGTTTGGGTTTGACCAATTCGTAAAAAAACAAAAACTAAGACATGCGTGTCCGTCAACCTAGACAATAATCTAACGATCTCTACTGATTGTACGAATCGAAAAATCGGATAATTCTTTATCTTTAGGGAAAGATAATTCCACGCACTTTAGGGCCCTTTTTTACAATTCCCTTTGCAATTTGTTACAAGGCAGATCGATAAGGCATTGGTTCTATTTGAAATTAATTTAATATTTAAAAGAAAGTATTAAGAAATAATTTAAAAATGCCGACGTAAAAATCTGACAAATAACAACAATATTTCGAAGACGATAATTATTAAGGAAAGAACACAGTACTTGAAATAAATTAATAAACACAAATAAAGTTAATATTTTTTGTATTAGAAACAACGAGTGGAAAATATATTCAAATCAGAATTCTAATTATGAATCACCACAAGCAAAATATGCAATTTTTTTACTGTATTCAATAAGTAGAAATCATAAATTGTAAAAGATTACAGAGAAAGGCTACCTACATTTTTCAACCGATTTCAACAAAACTTCACTTTTTTTTGGCATGTAGTGTTTCTTATTGTCTTGCACACCTTTTTCTTTATTTTTACATTCAGAATGCTTTAAAAATTCCATTTACAAGACAATTGTTTATAAAATTATTCTATTCAATCGGTAGAGACTCATAACGATTGAAAACAATGTTTTTGTTTGAGTTTGGGTTTGACCAATTCGTAAAAAAAAAAAAACACTAATTAAGACATGCGTGTCCGTCAACCTTAAACAATAATCTTTGTCAATTTTATTGTTCAGTCTTTATGATGGTGGATACTTGATCTATCTCTTACTGTTATATCCCCGGGCAACGCCGGGCTCTACTGCTAGTATATATATATACAAAATAACGGGATCATGTAAATATTTAGTAGTTACTAGATAAATGTTCTCCAACCACCATAAATATTTACTTTGGTAATGCAAGAAATTGAATGTTGCTACTCGGGGGGTGGTACGTTCATGGTAACGTTAAAAATCGCTGCAATAAATTCTGAATATTTTCCGATTAATATTGAGATTTGATTGAATCGTTTTATGCCGCTTTTCAAACCAGTGCAGGTTATTTAAAGCCAGGAAATACTTTTAGATTTTAAGAATTGTTTTTTTTTAATATGGTTTAATGTGTTGGTATTCCCAAGTGGTCACCCGCCTAAGTACTGACCAGGCTCAACCTTACTTAACTTTGGTGAGTATACGAGAACCGGTGTGTCAACGTGATGTGCCCCTAATGATGCTATCGCAGATAAAATAAAACTCTGAGAATAATGCCTTTTTTTTTTTTACACCCACCATCGAAATGTTCTTCATCGCAGCTTTTAAGGTAATGGTAATATTATAATGTTATAAAATCGTTCTCTTAATTTTTCAGGAAAATTGTTTTCTCAAGTCCATTAACTGTAATTAATATTTCCAGTATTGGCGGGAATTTTCTTCCTAATCTATTTTTCGAAGTAGCTTATGTCATTAATTTCTCTTCGAGTTACACATTTTAGTTGTTACCGAATCTGAAAGTCTGCAAGTCTTGTGATTTATCGTATAAAAGCGAATGGATGCTCTGTAATAGTCAAATTCTACCTATAGTTGTTATAACGATTACAAGACACACCCTGCAATCCAAAATCGATTTCATATTATCCACAGTAGTATACTGAAACTCTTATCCTTTATTGTTCAGACGGACCATCACGTTATTTGGGCTAAATTTTTGTTATGCTTACAAATCATCATAAATTTATTGAACAAAAATGTTTTGCAACGTAAAAAATTGAAGGATCATCTCAATATCGTGTAAAACTGTCTAATTGTTAGATTAAGCTTTGATTCATTGTATCTTAGAAATGATTGAATATACCTTACTGGAATTTTCCGGGTTTTTATAAAACTATTGGACGCTACTTTGAACAAGGAGAATGTATTTAGCTCTAAGTAGAAATGATGATCCCTCTTTGCTGTTATGATATCCTGATACAGTTTTCCTTTCCACTGTTCCCACTTTTTTAAAATTATTCATCGTTTTCTTGAAGGTTCTTGAATGGACTTTGAAGATGTAAGCCAAAGTATGAATGTTGGTATTATTACTGAAGGTTTGAATAATCTTTCTTCCTCGCAACATTGCTCATTTGAGAAGACAGTGTGACTGACACAAAGCGATTTTAACCTATTCTTTTTCTAGCTGAAAGGTTTTTTTTAGTGATTCTTACGTTACGTGGTATCAAAATGGCTAAACGTGTTATCCGAATATATGAAAAAAGTAACTCAGTTAGTTTAGTCGTATTTTTTACTAAACAATTTGTGGGTTGGATAATTATATTGTAAAACGATATGGACAATTTTGCTGTTATATATATATATATATATATATATATATATATATATATGAAGAAATAGTTTTATGGTGTGCTATATTTATGGGTTAAAGTGCTCAATATCAGAGAGAGAGAGAGAGAGAGAGCGTATGTAAATATAAATATAAAAGTGAACATTGAAGTCAATACTCAAAGGCGACAGGTTGTTTCATGTTGGACGCAATCGTCCAGAATGAAACAGCCTGTCGCCCTAAGTGTTGACTTCAGTGTTTACTTATATATATATATATATATATATATATATATATATATATATATATATAAATCATTCATTGGATAATGAAATAAAGGTAACATTCCTAGAAAAGTGATGTTGGATATTCTCACGACAACTGTGACGTTACCTCCGGTGAAGTATGTGAAAAACCTTACCGAAACGTTTGTAAAGTAAGAGACATTAGAGACGTATGGTATTGGTCATTGGAACATCATGAGTTACGCATCAAATAACAAGATAGTTTTTAGTCCTCTTTACGTCCAGGTAAGACATAAATAGTACACAAATACGCTAACCAGGTTTTCCCTTATAGGATATGCACAAGAACGAAACAAAAAGATATCAAAATTCCCCCTAAAAGTTAATTTATTAAAATGACGTCACTCAATAAGCAGATTTCTCAATTTTATATAGATGATATAACGTGTCATTTTTTTTGTTGGCGATCATAGCTCTCTACGACTTCCTGTCCTTTTAGGCTCTTAATTTTTTTGTTATTTCTCCTAATAGTAGGTTATACGTAATTTTCCGTTGTCCCTTTTGACTTCAATTTGTCCTATAAGTATACTAATAAAAAATAAAATTTATCTTTTTATTATCTCTCCTAATCCCCGTTCTGCCAACCATTTAAACAAGTCCATTATGTGGATTATGCTCTGTCTTCTCCTGCGTTTATTCCATTCAATATATCCCGTGAGTGTCAAATTCTACAAGCCCTCTTTCCTCATTATCTACGCTAGAAATTTCGACTATCACTTACTGTTGTTAAGTATAAATGTCGTTTTTGATTCCAGTTTGTCTAGAACCCTGTCTTTACTCATATATTCGGTCCATAGATTCTCTGCATCTTTCTGCAGAACTGTTTGCCACAAATCTCTTTTCATCTCCGCGGAGATTGACCAGCATTCACTGTCCTAATGAAATTAATAAATAAAGCTACTGAGAGGGTAATCTGGAATTGTAGGGTGTAGAGTGAAAACAACCTCGAGCTCTTACCAACAAAAATTTAAATTCGTATGTAATTCCATTACTTTTTAATATGAACATAAATTACAATGAAGTAATGTACAAGAAGGATTAACCGAAACAAGTTGATACAGAAACATAAATTAACAATTAGCTTCTCATCCCCTCTCTCGCTTTCTCTCTCTCTATCTCTCTCTCTCTCTCTCTCTATATATATATATATATATATATATATATATATAATATATATATATATATATATATATGTACAGGTAATAGATCCGTTGGTATATAATCCACTTGGATTCTAGTAATATCAGATCAAATATTAAAATTCATCCACAGAGAGAGCTCAATGTATTTATTATAACAGACCTTATAGTCTATACAGCCAAAATTCCCAAATTATCTCATGTGAGTATAATCTATTTTAGACCAGCACAAACATATGCCAGTTCTCTTCAGCCCAGACAGTATATATATATATATATATATATATATATATATATATATATATATATATATATATATATATATATATATATTTTAAAGTTTGATTTATAGGGGAAGAGCTCTTAATATCAGAAATAAAGTGTTTATAAATCTAGTCGTTGCGGTTTGTCAGGTTACCGCTTCAATTCGATTTTCAGACCAATGTAGCGTTAAATACTGTGTTATTTTTTTGTGGTGATTACATTTTTAAATCGGCTATGATATCAAAATTTCATTCTTTTAAGCATTTTTTATAACATAACTTCCTCTAGAAACGTACGACATGAAAAAGGATATACAGAACAATGACTTTGCTTATCATTTGTCAATGAATTCATGCGTTTGTATTTGTGTGCGTTTGTATTTGTGTGTGGGCGTGTTTTTATTCGTAAGCCTTTTTATTGCCCTATATACGTTAGTGTCGTCTTACAAAGTCTTCCTCATATTCATCTCTCTGTCTGAATACATTTGCACATAGCAGATGCTGATATCTGTCTGTCTTAGTGGATAAAAGATTTCGTTCGTGAATTTGGGGGACATAGTATTTGTGTACTGAGTTGTGTATATATGGACTCGGCGGAAACAGAGCGAGAAATAACTGAACAGTACTAAACATAAGAACTAGACGATATATTCGTAGACATCGGCAGTGGAATGAGAACAGTCTACCCCTTTAGATTAAATAAAGTCTTCAGTTCCGAATTCCTTGTACGTTACACGGATCGATATACACTTGATAAATTCCGAAGGTGGGGCATAGCAGAAGACTAGTCTAATACATTTCAGTGACTATCCATGTTTATTTTTGTTATTTTCTTAAACAGTGATATTTATAACAAGCGGCATAGATAGGGAAGTCTTACTAAAGAAAGATTGTGCTTCTGAAAGAAATCGAAACTGTATCCTTTTTCCATGCTCTCTTTTTCAGCCAAATCATACCATTGCTAGTTTGCCCAGAGAGACCATCCTGACAGAGAAATCTTTGAATAACCTATTTAAGGAAAGCACATCACTCGTCGGGATTTCTACGAATCTATATATGCTAGCATAAGTTTCGTACTTGAAATGTAAACAATTAATGTTTATAGTTATAGAAAATAATTCAAGTAATCATAATACATCATCTCAGACATACAGATACCTATTTATATATCACCAAGCTTTAAAAAAATCAAATGTCTAACTTCGCCACTAAAATATAATGCATTTTTTTAAAAAATAGTCTAATACATTGTTACGTTCATAACGTTTCGGTCATTTTGCCATCCTACTTTCTTCAGGTCTATGCCGATTTCAGTAACTTTCATGAAATTCCGATTGCTTGATTAATTTTTTTACACCTTTTTCTCCCGTGTGTTATTTAAATCCAAAACATATTTTGGATCGTATGAAGTTTTTTTTCGACAGAATATTGCATTGAAATAATTTGGAGACAATAGCTTAGTGCATTAAAGCTTTGGTTCGTTAATTTAGTGAGATAGTGATTGTGAGTTCAATCCCTAGGTCGGGCAGTGGATACTTGGACTCAGTGGAAACGGAAAAACAATAACTGGACAGTACAAAGAAGTAGACAACATATCTTTAGACATGGGCAGTGGAACGAGAACAGTCGACCCACGTGGATTAAATAAAGGTTTCAGTTAAGAATTCCCTGTAGATCAATATACACCGGAGGAAGGGCAGAGGGTAACACGGCTGAAACGTCGTGATAACAACCACAAAGATGAGGGCAATATTTTATATGTAAATAATGATAATTCCTCATCCCAGAAATGCAGACGGGAATTATCGAATTGTGACAAATGATGAAGACCGAAGCTGGGACACAACATCCGAAATGTTGTCATAGTAACAAAGATGAGGATACTATTCCGAATATAATGTAAATAATGATAACTCTTCATCCCAGAATTTCAGACAGAAATCTCTCTGACTGTTTGTCTGTCTTTCTCTCCCTCCTTCTCTCTGTCTCTATATATATGTGTGTGTTTTGGCTGAGTGTGTGTATGTGTTTTCTTTCATGTAAATGCCGAAATTTTACGTATTTCCATTTACATATACTTGTCTTCATAATATGTCTGTTGAAATTCATATAACGAGCTTTTCATAGCAAAGAATGGGTTGCACTGTAGGAGGGCTGAGGAAAAAACTAGAGAATTTAACTTCAGCTGTTTTAATTAAAAAAAAACCAAAAAAAAACCAATAAACAAGAAAAAAACGATGCTTATGATGGAGTTTTAAGAAAGAAAGATTAATTAACGACAGATGGCTTTTAGTCCTCTTCTATTCTCTACACCCTCCCCAAATATACTTCTCTTTTTACTTTTATTGGTACAGTTAGTAAGAAATAAAGCCACGCCCTTTCAGAATTATTTAGGAGAGCCGATCAAATTTCCTTTTGGAAAAGAATTCTGAAAAAATGCTATGTACTTACACACACGCATATATATATATATATATATATATAACGAGAGAGATAGAGAGATAGAGAGAGAGAAAGAAAGAAAGAGCGAGAGAGCGAGCGAATGAAGAATGAGAGAGACTGGGGAGAGACATCGCAACTTAAATCATTATTTCAATCTCATAAAACATACAAAGGCATTTACCAATGTGATTAGAAAATATATAAATAAAGAAGTGTGATTTCGATCTCATGCCTTCACACTAGTAAGCTATATTCTTTCAAATACTATTTTTGGTTTTACAGAAAGCAAAATATCCTTTGCGTGTTCCTGTCCATATATAAATGCAAATATGTTGCAATCTCTATCAGTCTTAATGTACTTTAGAGAGAGAGAGAGAGAGAGAGAGAGAGAGAGATACTGTGTATTTTTTCTGTATGTGTATGTATGTATATATGTGGTGCGTGCGTGTGCGTTTGAGTGTTTTGTGCAAATATCATCCTGTGCGTATATCCAGAACTTTATCCAGAAATTCAAAACCTGGAATGTGTTATAATCAACTACTGAAAAAGTGACAACGAAATCCGAAGTCTCATTGGAATAGCAAAAGGCACCTTCCAAAAGCATATGAAGAAACAGGGAAATTTCTTTATAAAGAAAGAAAAGTGTGTGGAAATGATATGGTATAATAATTATTCTATTTGATTCTGAATACTCGGAAGTTTACTGAGGGATGAAAAAAAAAACTAGTGGCAACTGAGATGTAGACCTACAGAAGGATGTTGAGATGAGAAGAACATGGATGGAACATTTGAGTAAGTAGGAAGGTTTTCTGGAAAATGAAATCTAAAAATATACCTGCTTAGAATCCGAAAGCGAGAGTCGGTATTATAGGAGACATAATGAGGAAAGAGGGATTGGAGAATTTAACCATCAGTGGATATACTGAAGCGAAGTGGAGCATACGTAAACATCGAGTGACATACATAAAGATCTTTTGTAGATAATAGAGCAGGGTCTGAAAGAGACAGCACATGGATAAACATTGTTTAATAGTACAAAGGATAGGAGCTAGTGGAAAACGTTGAACGCCTGCGTCCTGAAACGCCACAGCACATACAAGGGCGCATGCGTAGTATATAAGATACGTGTAAGTATGTGTGACTATATATGAAGGTACGTGCGTGTGTTTGGGAGAAGAATAGTTGTGTGTATATGGGATTTTGCATGTCTTGATGTGCTTACGCGCACATATATGTGTGTATGAGTACATGCGAATATGCATATGTACTTAATCTTAACCAGTAAAAGTGATATGTCCATGTAATGAGCAAAAGCAAAATGAAGTTAATAAATGTAAAGTCTTGTCACATTTAGTTATAATGGCTTTACATAATGAACTATTTGAGCTTCGTTCATTTTATTAAAATAAATCTGATTTCTTGTTTAAATGAACATATTTCCTCACTGATTTTGAGCTTCGTTCGTTTTTAAATAAATCTGATTTCTTGTTTAAATGAACATATTTCCTCATTGAATTTGAGCTTCGTTCATTTTATTAAAATAAATCTGATTTCTTGTTTAAATGAACATATTTCCTCACTGAATTTGAGCTACATTCGTTTTAGTAAAATACATCTGATTTCTTGTTTAAATGAACATATTTCCTCACTGATTTTGAGCTCCGTTCATTTAATTAAAATAAATGATTTCTTTTTTAAATGAACATATCTCCTCAGTGAATTTGAGCTTCGTTCATTTTATTAAAATATTTCCGATTTCTTTTCTTGTTTAAATGAACATATTTCCTCACTGAATTTGAGCTTCATTCGTTTTTAAATAAATCTGATTTCTAGTTTAAATGAACATATTTCCTCATTGAATTTGAGCTTCGTTTTTTATATTAAAATAAATCTGATTTCTTCTCTTGTTTAAATGAACATATTTCCCCACGGATTTTGGGATTCGTTCATTTTATTAAAATAAATCTGATTTCTTGTTTAAATGAACATATTTCCTCACTGAATTTGAGCTTCATTCATTTTATTAAAATAAATCTGATTTCTTGTTTAAATGAACATATTTCCTCACTGAATTTGAGCTTCGTTCATTTTATTAAAATAAATCTGATTTCTTCTCTTGTTTAAATGAACATATTTTTGAGCCTTTAAATGAACATATTTCTCACTGAATTTGAGAATTTGAGTTTAAATGAACATTTTCCTCACTGAATTTAAGCGTTTAAATAAATCTGATTTCAAATTTTTCCTAACTTAAAAAAATAAATCTGATTTCTTCTCTTGTTTAAATGAACATATTTCCCCACTAAATTTGAGCTTCGTTCATTTTATTAAAATAAATCTGATTTCTTGTTTAAATGAACATATTTCTTTACTGATTTGAGCTTCGTTCGTTTTATTAAAATAAATCTGATTTCTTTTATTGTTTAAATGAACATATTTCCTCACTGAATTTCAGAATCAACGTACATGCTAGGCGATGAGGTCTGCGTTAGTAGGCGTAGCATAGAAATAAATACTATATAAAAGACTTTAATAAATAATGGATAGAAATGACAATCATTTGTCTGCCTTCATGACGAACAGTTGCACTTTCAATGAATTTCCTTGCCTGGAACCACTGTTGGAAACTCAGACCATAGAGTTCCTTTTAATGCCTCCCCCCACCAAAAAATATCTGACTCCTCCTGAGAGATTTTTTATTTACAAAAGTGAAATCAAAACAAAAATGGCATATTTACAGCTCCATTCTTATAGACGAAATGTCACAAGCCTATTGCTATTCTATCTCTATTCCCATGGCAAATGTTCAGACGAGCCTCATTCCTTCGTTTCACTAGTTTCAAGTTTTACACATGAGATCCGATATGGTCGAATCATCCACATACTCTTTGTATTCCATTGGTAAAGAAGAATTTCCGCTCAAAATGTTTCTTTCCACGAACTGCTATTTTGTGGAACAAACTTCCGACAGGATGCGTTCCCGAGCACTAAAATCCTAATCTTAATGCAGCAGACAAGGTCGAAATGTGAACTTGGTTGCCGATTCTTCATCCTGTAACTGTTTCTCTATTCGCATATTCATACATCTGCACTCTATATTTACTTAGGTTAGCTAACGTTGTCACTGGGGCACACTACCGGTGCATACAGAAATCAGTGAAATCGGAAGTTCATCAGATTTCTAGCCATTATGCTCTGGAATGTGTATTTATTTTTTTACTGTTGGCTAAAATAAAGAAATACCGTGACATTATTTAATATATCTAGTTTACAAATCGAACAACTATTAGGTAGATTAAATATACTTTAATGTTTAAAAAATATTCATTATTATTATTATTTATGTAATAAGCATTATAACATAGCACAAATAGCTATATTGTGGGAAAATAAGTGAAATTAGCTCCGTGTGTGGGGTTGGGGTCAGACGTGGGATGGTGAGTGTTTGCCATGGCTTGTTTTTCAAAGCGAGCCCGCTCCGAGAACTGATTTTTGTAATCTTTTTAACGGAAGTTGTAGGATGCGCAGTTCTGCCAACTTGTTACTTAACACTTGCCTTCCCTCCCTTATATTTTTTTTGTAAGAATGACTTTATGAAAACAGTCGACCCCCTGCTTTCTTATTTTCTCATTACTAATTGATCCCTGACTGAATATTGGATCGCGGGATTAGGCAGTGTTTCGCAACACTTACTGTTCCGGACAGGCTTCTGATCTACCCTTTGAGTCGAAAGGAATTTTCGACAATATACGCATTTTTAGTAATATGAATTATTTTTATTTTCTATCAATTAATAAATTTAAAATTATACATTAATTATTAATTTTTTAAATTAATATCTCTTTGTGCTCTGTTGTTGACATTAATAGCTAATCTGCTAATATGTTGAAAATTTGGAATAATGCAATAATAAAAATTTAAGTTTCATCTCCCAGATAGAAGTCTCGATCTCTTATATCTGGAACCAGGTCTCAGTTGTTAGACGCTAAGTTAGCATCTACCTAACAACACAGGGACATTATCTGTTTGTCTGTCTGCCTGTCGCGTTCTGCCTCAATATAATATTTAAAAAAAGATACCCACGTATTTTGTTTATTTAGTAGCAACGAATGCATGACTCATAACTATTCCGAAGAATCGGGTTTCCAGCGCGCCGCTAATTGTATAGGCAGAGTATAAATAACACAATAAAATATTATATATATGTGCTGCAGTTTTGCTTGATGTCTTCAAATCTAGAATTGCAGGGATGAATACGAAAAGAAACAAGAAAAATAGAGAAACTGGGAAAGGAAAAAAGCGAAAGAAAGAAAACAGAAATGAATGGAGAGAGAAAAACTATCTCATAGGGAAATAAATGGACATTTTTTTCTTTATTTCTTCAGCTTGTTTCGATAAGGATTTGGGCTCCTGGCGACCACCTGGGCGCATAAGACTAAAGCAACCCCGCCGGTGACCCAGTCAGAGAAGGAATAACGTATGGTTTGAAAAGTCCCACTTGACGGCAGGAACTGTTTTTATAGTCTCTAATAGTAAGGCAATATACGCACCATCAGCTGTCTTTTGTAAAGGGTGATGGAGAAAGAGTCGCTTATGCGTAGTAGTACTGGGAATAGAGTGATTTTTTCGGGCCAAATATTCCGCTGATTTCCTTTTGCAAAACAGCATAATGGCCGGCTACTTACTTTTTTTTTCTTTTTCGAGCATACACGTCTACAAGGGCTGCTGGCTAATCCCTGTCACAGACACCTGCTCAGGCACATTTGAGTTTGTTCAGCACCTGCAGAGCTTAACTGTGGTTTATACAGCAACTATGATGAGCTTTTGGCAGAGAGCAAATAATCTGCCGTGATCAGCAGTTTGAACAACGGCAGTACACTCAAACCATCGGCCACGATGATTTGTGATGTCGTGCTAGTTTGCGAAAAATATCGTCTACACAGTTTCACTCATGTAATTTTCCAGTTTCGACACAAGAAGATCGCCCCTCCAGATCGAAAATATCAAATCACTTTCCGGACAAATCAATCCTGATGTAATTTGAACCCGGGTCTTATGGATGGAAAGAGAACGTTCTATTGAACTGGCAACGCTAAACAACATCCATATTTAGCAAGGTCAAGGTTTTACTTTCGATATCGCTATTGTTTATAGCTGACGTTATTTTATTAATTTAAAAAAATGTACCGCATGAGTCCCTCTGAAAAATATGTACCAATAAGCTTAGGTGATTATAAAAT